>JAQQPU010019419.1:0-16471 GCA_029168905.1 Artemia sp. Kazakhstan ARC1039
TGCCCAATGATTTCTATGTAACTTTCATGTCCAATGTTTCCGATCCTCTCTACAACGACTTGAATAAGACAAGTGATTTTTGGACAAAACTCTCCCCCGCCATCAAATTTGACGGTGCATATGAAGTGGCTCTTGTCGTCGGTATTCTCAAAAATACCTATGACATCCTGAGAAAGGATCGTGTGTATGATATAAAAGTTATACCATTCGATTGGACACTCTTTGTCGACTATGAATGGGTTGAAGCACTTAAATCTAGCGAATATCCACACGCTAAATTGAAATATATTGAATACGATAATATGACAGATTTGTGTCGTACAATCAATAGAAAAATCTCATATCGTAGTAATGGTAAATTTCATTTTAATTATTCATTGGAACACGATAGGATTTACGTTACCTCCGCTGTTGACACTGAAATAATTATTCTCAATGATAATCTGAGAGACGTTCTTGGCTTTAAACAGAATATGATCAATGGGAAAAATGCTGGCACCGTTTACGGGATGAATCAAGTTATTTTTGCTGATTATCCACCTGGTTTCGCCTCAGACTCTTGCATATTTCTCTATGCATCCTTTGTGGAAACACCGAGAGTCGGTAATTCAAATGTCCCCCTCCTACGTGTTCTTGAACGAAAAACAACTCATGAACTTGTTCATCAGTATAATGTAAAGCATCTTCAGTATGTTCCTGTAAACACTTCGTATTTGGAACTCTGTCAGTTAACACTAAGAAGTAAATTCGGCGATCCTCTAGCAATAACAAAAGGCTTAGCAGTGATTACAAGTCATTTTCGACCCATTGTTGGCGACAGCAAAATCACCTAAAATGAAAAATAGGAGAATTCCATTTGTCTGTCCCGATATCGATTGCTATGTTGGTTCTGCACTACCCCTTGCCAGAAAATATCTTGTACCTGCTGCATCGAATTTTGCTGCCTCCACACTACAGGACTGGGGGTCGGGCAAGAATTTCAAGGAGAGTGTTAAGGAAAATATTAGATCTTCAGCAAGAGCCGTTGGTGAGCAACTAAAATCTTGACAAAATGGGGAGGGATTGAAAAGGATGCGTGCGCGTCATTCACTCATCAGTCTCCACCCAGGCGGGAAGCGAAGGACATCAACAAGGACTTTGAGGAATAAAACAAGGAAGACCAATAAGCAGAAGAAGAAGAAAAAGAGAAAAATTGTTAGATCAAGGAAGGATTTCTTCTCTTAAGATGACTTCTCTCCCCCACAAGGAAGCATATCCATCAATTAGTACCTCATTGAATCTATTCAATGCTGAAAATGTTGATGTCAGTGTCAAGTATGGATAGTATGAATAATTTCATCCCCACCAACCCCTCTCGGAAAATATACACATTCAAATATTTTCCAATGAAGACTATTTCATTGATTTGTCATCAACATTTATTGATTTAAATGTTGCGGTGAAGAAAAAGTCAGATAATACAACTCCAAATGCTGGCGATGGTCTCTCCTACGAGAGCTGTATTCTACACAACCTATTCAAACAAATTAGTGTATTTATTAATGGTACTTTGGTGAGCACTAGCAATAATTTATCCAACTATGCAAGCTACATACAATTTATGATGATGACACCAAAGGCATACAAGGAGTTGAGAGGACAATCATTGGGCTATGAATATCGATCAGGTGTTGATACTGACGGTGAGTTGACTACTGCAGTGACCCATGAGTATCATCTGGTTGGAAAATTAAATCATGAGATATTCAATATATCCCAATTTTTACCCCCCAATGTCAAGATTGACATAAAGTTACAGATGGCCCCATCGAATTTCATTTTGAGAAAAACACTTCCTGCAGCACCCGATGCAAATGTCATTATCACATCGGCAATTCTCCACGTCCAAAAACAACAGGTTATGAGCTCTGTTGCATTGGCAGTGGAAAAGCTAAGAGCCAATGGCAACAACATTAAACTTCTTGTCCCCCATACGACCACCAATCAACGTCACATTACCACCGGCTCTCGTAGCTATAGCGATTCATCATTTATCAATGGAGAAATCCCATCAAAATTGGCTTTGGCCTTTGTAAAGAGTGGCAGCGCCGTTGGATCCTGGACTGAATCCCCCCATGATTTTATTTTTTTCGGTCTATCTAGCCTTGTGTGCAAAGTGAATGGTATTACACTGTACACTCTATCTTTTGACAAAAAATCCTATTGAACTCTGTACGAGTTGACCATGCAATCCCTAGATCATGACTCTCAACTATTTGAAAAGGGAATAACCGATTCAATGTTTTCAAAAAATCATGGGGTAATTGTTTTGGACTTGTCGGGGACTCAGGATATAAGCATAGTACGAACAGGGAATGTAATTTTAGAGTGTACATTTGCCGATGCTCTGACTGAGAGTATCACGCTAATATCACTGAGTCAATTTGAACCCTATTGGGAAATCACACCCGATGGCAGTGTTCTACTAGACCTAGCACCATGAACACAAACCAAATAATCAACGTATTTAGTATGGATCCATACATGTCCCAGTACAAGTCCTATTGCATACCTTCGGACTTCATTGAAAAAATTCCAAGTGTTAACAATACCTTAATCATTGTTAATAGCAGTCCATCGACTTTGAAGACCGGCCATTGGCTATGCATCTTTCAAACAGCGAAGAATATTGAATTTTTTGATCCTCTTGGCCTATCGTATAAATTCTTCACGCCATACATCAGCAACTTTATTGAAATCAGTGGGAAAACCATTATTCAAAATCAACGAGGAGTACAGGATTTAACGACTAAGACATGTGGCTTTCATGCACTACTCTTTTTCATGTTCAGATTTCGTGGCTACACCTACAAGCAGTTTCTCAACATCTACGTTGACTTACCTCGATTGAACGACTTTCTAGTGGAAAATATACTTACAAGCGTATTTAATATTGATTTTAGTGCCCTACGAATAAAATGTTCTAAAAATGTATTTGAAATTGTTAATTAATAAAAATTTATATACATGATAAAACGACTTTTCTACTCTTTAGATTTCATCTTCTACTAGGTATAGGTATTTGTCGACAACAACTAGTGCAGGTAGATTATCTGAATTCACAGAGTACTGATCCTGATGTACTGCAGTGTCAGGGTCACATTTTATACAATAGAGTGTGACTTTACTTTTGTCATATCTCTTTGTATAGTCTATGATACTATTCTCATTCATTCTATAGAATTCATATGTTTCAATTTGCTTATTTGAAGTAATTTTACAAACAGTGTCCTCAAGTGTCGAATCACATTCCGTCACAGCCAAAAAAAATCAGTCGGCTTACAATCATAAGACCCATTGTCTTCACAACGATGACGTAGAAACCATATTCTTTTGCTGTTCCAACAGTTGAATCGCTGACCAGGCTCCTCCTCCCAGAACAATCTAAAACCACGACGATACCAATCTCGTAGCAATAAACTAAAATCACGCTTAGGATTCTTTCTAATCATACCGGAATATGTATTCTCCCACTGATTACATTTATCATAATGGCAATTGGAGCATAGGTGGCCTCTAGGATGAGAGTCACACACCTCTTCAAGACAGGAATTACAACCGTTAATTTTATACAGCATATCCTCTATGCAATTTACACTGGTTGCATAATCTCCACTTTTCATCATACTTATCAATCATTGTGCAATTCTCACCTGATGACCAGCTGCCCAGTGTGTACATACGTAGCGGACATATATGGAACATTTTTTTTCATGTGTTGACACTGTCACTGCCACAATGAAACTGAGCTAGCAACAACAAAAATTGTCTGAGATAGAGAGGGAGGAGTAAATCATCCTTGAGCACCATCTTTTTCATGAAAAAAAAGTTCTAAATTTCTAAACTAATGTTTAAAAGCATATCCACAATATCACTTTACCGTGTCGTGATCAATATATCAATAAATTGTGTAAATGCATTTGGACCACGGCGTAGAAGCTTCAATCAATAGTCTAATGATGGAGAATCAGTTTTCATTATATCGACAAGCATTCCCCGAGAAAATATCTTCCTTTGAATAGACAGCTCTAGAAAATCGTCATCTAGAATCAAATGTTTTTCCAAAAACACTAGATTCCCCAAGATTCGCTCTTTCTCAAATCTATCCATTTTTTAGTCCTAACACTCTCACAACCAACTTCAGACTAACCAGAATTTCTTTTTGTACTCTAGAAAATATACGCTAGTCTACTATAGAAAGAAAAATAGCTTTGATTCAGAAACAATTTTATTGAACATAATTACAATAATAATATTCACTGATGCATTTTGTTCTCATCAATATATTTCGATAGGACATCTAATGCTGACCGAAGTTTATTTATATGGAGTATATTCACTTTTCCAGCAAAACATAGTTGCTCCTCCTGCTTAAACTTGCTTAATGATATCACGTATCTAGCTTACATACTGTCCCATTCATGGCATAGTCTACAGCCAGCGGTTATTTCCACAGCCATATTGGGTACTCGTATATCATTAATGCTGCTGTCGGCTCCATCATTAATCTCCAATAATGTAAATGCACCACTCATTTTTTCTCTACTAATATCCTCTCAAATAAACTATTCTCCCTGAATTCAATTCTCCTACTAATATGAATTGTAGTGAAAACCATTCCTTTTATTCAAATACCAACCACAAATCAAGTTATCGTATATTGAACAACCTCTGATTGGCTCCTAAGAAATGCCCACGTCAAACGGTACATTCATTGTGCAATTCCTATCAAAAACAAAAACCTTGGCAGCTTTTCAAAATGTTCACGTGTAAATACAGTGTCAAAGGCAGGGGTTTTTCTTGCGCAATTCCAATGTATATTTTGATGTAGGTTTTCAATCTATTACACTTTTGACCATATTCTTGTAGGGTTGAATGTACGGTTGAAATGTACTGTTGAAACTGTGCAATAGGTTACTACTAATAATGCAAGGAAATCCGGCTACTCCTCAACAGAAAAACTTCTCCTCCCCAAGGATTTATTCTCATGCCGCCCTTCCAACATTTTAGGCATTCGGTAAAATTTTCGCCGAAGGCAAACATTTCGGCAAAATTTTTGTAAAACTGCCCGAAATTTAGCAAAATTCTTGATTTCTGCAGAAAATTCAGCATAAATCAGGTAGCGATTCGGTAATATTTCCGAAGATCGTCCCTCCGATGTAATGAGTCTCGGGACGCCCCTGCGCCTCGGCAGTACCAAGGAAGGCTCTTCCATGAAGGGGGAAAGAGATAGGTAAACCCAAACTAAAATTACCGTATCCGAAAGGATATCAATACCTCAGTGACTATTTGGCCGTGGAGTTAATGAGCCTTTGTCACTTGACCCTTGACTTAGTTTTGTTTACAGCCATAAAAATTATAGTAATGATCTGCAGGATTAGAAAGTTCTGCAATAATATATAATACTTGAATTTTTTAAATATATAACCAGATTGCAATTATGAAAACAACTCTATGCATAACAAGCAACAACTGGATCCAACTGCTCGGGATAATAAGTTCCATGCAATTACAGCCGCGATCGTAATCGCATTTTTCTTTTCTTTTTTATGTCTACCCTTGGTACCCAAAACATTGCACAAGTACATCAATTCGATACTGCCAAGCTTGAACCTTCACTTAAGGCCACATTTTAACTGAGGTGTGGCCTTTATAATACTGAATAAGGATGATTGATACCTTGAATGTGCCCGTCTCGCCACGCCTAAAAGGGGTAAATGGAGAAACCATAGCTTTTAACCATGAGCAAGTTAGTCTACCAAAATCTGAGGTTTTACGGATACTTTTACGGATACTAAAAATCCTGTACGGATACTTATGTTTTCAAAATTTTGTTCCGTAGAAGAAAGTATTAGTTTTATCTGTTGCAAGATACTTGAGAAAAGAGGGGGAGGAGGACCCCCCTCTATGCCAATTATGCTATATTCTCTATGCTATATTCTATGCGACCCCCCTCTATCCTATGGTCTTTATGCTTATTAACTGAAAAGAACTATATCCGGAACAAAAGTTTTTTTTTATAAGATATTAATGAGCTATTTTTAACCAGAGACGAGGAAAATAAATTGGTATAAAAGTCCATAGTTAAAACAAAATAAAGTTGCTATCAATAAATAAATGAGACTCAAAGAGACATAAGTTGCGATGAGGAAGCAGGTCACTCAGGTCAACCTTATAAAAAATAGAAATTACCCCAAACAGGAGCACGGTTAATCAAATCTTCCTAGTCTCGAATACTCCGTTAAAATTTTAAGTCGATAATAACCCCTTTTCAAGATATTGTAAATACTTTGAAAAATTGGGTGCACATAGCCTTATTTTGATTTTTTCAGGTTCCCAGAATATATTTTTGAAAAACTATGGGATTCTCGAAATTTTGATCAAGTGTATTTGGAAGAATGGAGGTGAGTAGGAAAAAGTGTATGGAAGGGGGGCTGGTCACCCACAAATCACTTTTGAATCTTATAAAGGGCATTTGGACCAAGCTATTTCGACTCTTAAAAAGAGGTTCCCAGAATATATTCTTGAAAAACTATGGGATTCTCGAAATTTTGATCAAGTGTATTTGGAAGAATGGAGGTGAGTAGGAAAAAGTGTATGGAAGGGGGGCTGGTCACCCACAAATCCCTTTTGAATCTTATAAAGGGCATTTGGACCAAGCAATTTTGACTCTTAAAAAGAGCACTTGAATTTTCAATTTTCTATTCCAATGGCACATTTCCATTCCCGAGATATTGCAAATTTAGTATTTTGATAGGCTGGATCTACATAGCGCCTTTTGAAGTAACTCTGACCTTTCCCAGAATCGTAATTCAACATCTACTTCCTCCCCTAAAGATCTACTGGAAGTTCCTGAGATGTTACAAAAACGTCATTTTGACAACCTGGCACGAAATAATTTTTTTGATTTTTGTCACAACCTTGCCGCGCGTGAATTATAAGTTCCATAGTCCCATAGCACAAAAATATTATTTTTTCCGGATTTTTCAACCCTTTCGCCTTCCCCATACACAAGTGTCTTATGATTGTTCAAAACCCCCGTCAGCATCCCCAGACAGTGCCGATTTAATACCCTTAACCGTTCCTGAGATATTGAAGATACGCCCTTTTAATAGACTTGCAACATATAGTGTAACTTTTTTTTAATATACCTCAACGTGCCCTGAAAGTTTCAAGTTAGCACTCTCTGTCGTTTCCAAGAAATCGCGAATAGGCGTTTTTGATAACCTGGAAACACAAAGTGTACTTCAACTTAGTTCCACATCCCCCTCAACACACTTGAAAAAGTTCAGATTAGTCCCCATAGCCCTTTCTCAGAAAATTCAGCAACAATCTTCTGATAACATGGATGCTCATAAAATGTTTTGATTTAGTTCAACATCCTCCTGGACATATCCTAAAAGTTTTACCTTAATACCATTAGTCCTTTTGGACCTCCAGGGTTAAACATGCCCCATTTACAATACATATGCGTAAACAATAGGCAGCTGGCATAATTTACGCTCCATTCCCCAGGGGCTGTGTGGATTATGTCAACCCTGAAGGCGTAACTACTGGACCTTTGGAATATTGTGAACAAAACCGCTTATATCGGGTGTCTTTTGGCGTTGAGGAATAATAGTTAAAAGGCCTGAGGAAGGGAGGCTGGTTGCCTTCCATTCACTTACAACCCTCAGAAAGGACTCTAAAACTTTAAAATCCTAATATAATGAACCCCCCCCCCCTCCAACGTTTGTACTATACAAAGTGGCCTGGTCAAAAAAAAAATATTCTAAAGTCGTATCCCTCTTTCCTTAAGCAACACTAATTACCGCTAATTACACTAATTAGCAAGAATAATTACCGAAAGGCTACTAACCTTCTATTCAGGTCAAGAAAATTATTACTTTATAGCATAAATTAAAAAAAAAATGAAGCGACCTGTAAAATACAGTTCGAGTAGAGAGATAGTTACTTTTATCCATTGCTAGAATCTTGAGAGTAATTTAGCTGCTAAATGCGGAAGTTTCAACTGCCATTCGAATGAACCACCCTTCAACGTTTCTACTGCCAGTACACGAAGTGGCCATGTAAAAAAAACAAAGCCATATCGCTCTTTCTTTAAGCAGAACAATTGAGCAGTCTGTAAAAGTTAATTGCCGATTAGATTGGTAACCTTCAATTCATGTCAAAAAATATAACTGTGTAGCCTTAATTGAAAACAAAATGAAGCGAAGAGTAAAATATAATTGGAGTGGGTGGGTGGGGTAGTTCTTTTAGCCTTCATTAGAATCTTGAGAGGGATTTAACAGCCAAATGTTTATTACGTACCTTATCCACTAGCGTCAATGATATCGTGCTTGTCTGATTAACTCTTCAACGTCTTCCGAGTCTCGTGATTCTCCACTTTCGGTTTGAGGATAAGTTATTGGTTCGTCAGATTCAGAAAATGAAGGCTCTGAGTTAGGTGAGAAGTCCCTTATCTTGCTGCTTGATGTGAGGTTATATACTAGTTGTGCCTCTGTTTCGGGAGATAAATCTTGTGATGCTATTGACTCCAAAAGTTGGAGTTGCTTTTGATGTTCATCGCTAAAAGCAAAAATTTAATATTAAACATGAATTAAAAAAAAATCGAAACGAACTGTATCGCTCCCATCAAGATAACTCCAAAAGTAGGAGTTGCTTCTGATTGCTGATAGAGTAAATTAAATAATATTAAACAGCAATTAAGACAAAGCCAGTGGTAAGGAGCAGAGCAATGGCAATGAAAGAATACGGAATCAATTAGGGAAGTAAAACGTTCCTCGGCTTACATTATACCGACGATCTAAGCATTCTAGATATTTGCCAAATATAGGAATTTTTAGAGGTTTTGTGAGTTCAGGGTGCATAAATAGATCTGAAAATTAATGTTAAAAAAGATTAAGTCACAAAGCTACAGTGATGATGAAGCTACAGTGATGACAGTGGTCAAATATGGCTCTGAAGCATGGACGCTCCGAAAAGCGGATGAAGATTTGCTAGATGTTTTCCAGAGAAATTGCTTAAGGATTGTTCTGGGTACCCGGCTAACTGACCGTATTTCAAACAGTAGGCTATACGATAAATGTGGTTCAATACCGCTCTCTAGGGCTATAATGAAAGAAAGGTTGAGGTGGCTAGGGCACGTTGTGCGGATGAAGGATGACAGATTGCCGAAGATTGTTCTTTTCAGCCAACCGTCTAGGGCTAAACGGAAAGCAGGTCGTCCCCGTCTGGGGTGGGAGAACGTCATAAAGAAAGATTTAAAGGAAATGGGAACTTCGTGGGCGGGTGTAAAAAGGGAGGCTTAGAATACATTGGGATCGAGGAGGAGCGTGCGTAGCTGTGTTGGCCTCAGGCGGCTTGGTGCTGCGGTGAGTTGTTAGTAGTAGTAGTAGTAGTAAGTCACAAAGACTTAAAATAAGTGAAAGTACTGGGGTGATGCTGGGTAAGGAAAAGATCGACCAAGTGAGCAGCTGCACTTACCCAGGTAATATTGTTAGTAATGATGAAGGGCGCAGTGAAGATGTTACAAGTAAAATAGCTAGCCAAGGTCCTGTGTTTTTTATATTTGAAAAAGTTTGGAAGAATGGGAAGATAAGTCTGCGCATCGAGATAAGAATAATGGATGCTACAGTGATGACAGTGGTCAGTTATGGTTTTGAAGTGTTGGTGCTCCAAAAAAACGGAGGACGATTAGCATGAATCTTTTTCAGAAAAATTACCCACGGGTTATTTTGGGTATGCAACTGACTGACTCTATCTCAAAAAGTAAGCTGTACGAAACATGTGGGTCAGTCCTGCTTTCTAGGGCTAAAATGAGAGATAGGTTGAGATGACTAGGACACGTTCTGAGGATGAAGGATGACAGGACTGTCCAAGGATCGTCCATGTTGGGCAACCGTCTAGAGCCAAACAAAAGTCAGGTTGCCCCTCAATGGGATGGCGGATTGTCATAAGAAAAGATTTATGGGAAATGGAAACTTCTTGAGAGGGTGTAAACTTCGAAGCACTAAATAAGTTGCGATGGATGAAGAACATACGTAGCTATGTTGGCTTCAGGTAGCTTGGTGCTGCAGTAAGTTGTAAGTAGTAGTAGTAGTTAAGACAAATCAACATAAATTATGATGGTCAATATAAAATAAGGTATTACCTTCAAAATGGGGCGACTCCAAAAGTGTGAGTTGCGATCTATATGCATCGCTAACAGTGAAAATTTAAGATTAAACAGAAATTTAAAACAAATCAAACCAAAGCGAAGCATCCCTATAAAAAAGGATTGACACTAAAAGCCAGATTTTCTTTTGATACTGGCTGCTAGTAGCCTAAACTTAAAATTGAAAAGCCACTGACCAAATCAAAACGAATTGAGACACTCTAAACAAAACAAGATACCCCCTTCAAAACTGAGTCGCTCCAAAAGTGTGATTGGCTTTTCATTTACGTTGTCTTTTCCATTTTTTTGCTCCCTGAACAAGCGGAAGCTTTGGGGAGGTAATTTTTTTTTTTTAATAAGCCCCCTTGTATTTAAACCCCGTTTAATCTTTTCATCGTAAAAGCATACATTTGATAATATTGAACACCAGCTGAGACAAATAAGTCCGTAAGACATCCAAAAGGAAGTAAGACGCTATGATATCAAAGCAAAATAAAATACAATCAAAGTAGGCTACTGAATGGAACTGGAAATCAAAGAAGATTTTTCCTTCCGATTGCCGATTTACTAAAAAAAACTATGTAATAATTAAAATATCTTTTATAGGATTTGAGCTGGTTAACAGCTAAATCAATTAGTTACATAAACAGTACACTGAGAAAAGATGAAAAATAAATTAGACATTTATTGACGCGAAGGTCCTAATGAGCCAATACAAATGGACCAATGACCAATATTAAAAATTCGATTCCAAATAATATGGTGGCCGGCGTTTACCCCCCCCCCCCCTCTCAAATTACCCCCCACCCCCCCACCCAGAAAATAAACCCTGAAAAATACCCTCCGCCGCGGAAAATAACCCCGTGGGAAAATACCCCCCGTCGAAAATAAGGCCTTCCAAATCTGCTAATATTAATTGAGTTTAATTTTTTAATTTCGGTTGGGGGGAAGCAGTTTCGGTACTTGTGTATTATGCGCTACTCACTTAAGTATACGATGTTTAAAATACGAGAAAAAACCTGTTTGTTTTTTAGTTTTTTTTTTTCATCTTAGCGAGATACAAGACAAAGACAAGTGACAGAATATATGGGAAATATATAATTCGGGCTATATGTTTGCACATAAGGGGGGGGGTAGAATGTTTGGAAAGTTTGAATCCAGAAAATAATTTTTTCTAGGAATATGGCGACTAACAAATTACAGAAGAATAGCGATGTATCTGGATATTTTGTTAATAATAAAAAAAATCCAATTATAAAGTAAATATAATGTTTCATTTCAGTGTTTTTTTTCAAGCGTCAGGTGTTTTTCTTTTTAATGACCGTAATACCAAGAAATGAGTACTATTATTACGTTATTAGGACCTCTCCCCCCCCCCCGAAATGTTTGTCCGGCTTGTAAAAATGTAACAAAAATGAATATAAACAAATATTTGTTGCGTTTTTAAAGATTTTTTTGGTAACCCCCCCCCCCCCAACAAATAAAACATCTACCCCCCCTGGATACGGCCTTGTTATTCTCTTTGTTTTGTCATGATTGACCAGTCTGGCTTTATATCTTTTTAAATCTCTTTCGCAAAGCATCTATGATTTTATATATTTTATTCAGCAAACCTTTTTGCATTTCATATTGACAAATAATTATATGCTATCGACAATCATATTAAATTGTAATGTGCCTTTTAATGTAATGTGCCTTTTCCCCATTTTTTTTTGAAAATAAGGCAAATTTTTTCAGGCTAGTAACTTTTGATGGGTTAGACTAAATGAAACATATACATTTGAAATCAGCATAAGAATCTGATGCTTTTGATGCATCTACTGGATTCAAAATTCTTGTTTTTAGAGTTTCGATTACTATTGAGCCGGGTCGCTCCTTACTTACAGTTCGTTACCACAAACTGTTTGAAAAACCGAGAAGATATAAAATATTTTCTTCCCATAAAAAAGACTGTGGTATGTCAATAAAAAAACGAGCAAAAATTCATTTTAAAAACTTTTTGCGCAAAAGAAGTTTTTTAAAGAACAGTAAAGAACTCCATTAAGCCAAAAATGAGCAGAAATAAAGTCAAATAATCTTCAACATAATTTGTGCTTGTTATTAGGTTTAGGCTAATGGATTATTATTAGGTTAATGTAGAGTTTCATTTAAGTGCTTCGTAATGATCGCTGATCAAAGTTTATGTTATTTGTGCCTTTCATTTATGTTATTTTACTGTGTTCATGGCCATATATTTAGCCTTAAAATGCACTTATCTATCTATCTATCTAATATGCAGAATAACTGTACCAAGCACATTTTGTATGCAGACCCGCCGTACTTCCCCCCTCTCCCTAATGTGCAAATTTATAGCCCAAATTTATTTCGAAAGTAACCGAAGAAACTAACTAAAAACACGGTTTGTTCTCGAGTTTTACACAGCGTAAACTTGAGTGAGTGGCGCATAATACACAAGTAACAAAATTCCTTCCCCCTACGGAAATAAGAAAAACTCTAATAAAATTCTCAAATTTGCAAAGCCTTATTTTCCCTGGGTGGGGGGATATTTTCTGGGTGTATTTTCCAGGGAGGGGCAGGGGGGTGGGTAAACACCTAGAACCAAATAATATAACCAAAAATACAATATTATTCAAAACAAAGCAAATAGGTTGAACAAAAATAAAATAAATAAAATAAACAAATTAAAGAAAAATAAACAAATAAAATTGATAAATAAAGTGAACAGGCTAAATAGATAGGTAAATAATGCAACAACTAACAACAAACTGAATTTATTAAAAATTGAAACATAACTTAAAAAAGATGAATGTAAACAATTTAAATAAATTAAAACAATTTAAATAAATTAAAACAAATTAAATCAATTAAATAAATCAATATTATTAACTAAAAAATGAATAAATAAATCAATAAAAATGAATACACAAAAATAAATAGATCAGAAAAATGGTGTTTATCTACCACGTCCAGGTCATCCAATTTGTTCAAAAAAGAATAATTAGAGTCCGACAGAAATTTCCTTTGGTTTGGTCACTTTTAGGTTCTTATTTTGAGCATATACTTTTTGGTAATAATATCGTAGATTCCGGGAAGAGCAATGTATGCTTACTGAGCGTTCCTGAGTATAATTAGCATACTACTACTACTACCAACTCCCTGCAGTACCAAGCAGCCTGAAGGTAACATATCTACTCACGCTCCTCCCCCATCCCATTCTATTTAAAACCTTCCCTCTGTACACCCTCTCAAGAAGTTCCCGTTTCCCTTAAATCTTTCTTAGCGATATCCACCCACCCCGCTCGGGGGCAACCAGCTTTTCGTTTGGCCCTAGATGGGTGGCGTAAAGAGCGATCTTTGGCAGTTTGTCATCCATCGCACAGAACGTGTCTTAGCCATCCCAACCATTCTCTCAATATAGCCCTAGAAAGTGGGATTGAACTCCGTTTCTCGTATGTAAAATTAGCATGGTTCCCGTCAAATCAGAAAAAACACCCTGTGTTAAGTCTTCGTTTCGAGTCAAGTTCTTTCGTTTCGAGTTCTTAGGAATCCGTCTCCGTGTCCGAGTCCATGTTTAATAATAGTGTGAATAAACAGATTGAAGATACAATCAAGTGCTTTGACGCTAAAACTTCAGAAAGGATAAACAAATAAGTGTGACTGACAAATCTGACAAAACTGACAAGATATAATACTTAAAAACAAAACAAAACCAACCTATTTAGGCTAAAAGGAGTAGGATACATAGCGTGAAATATCAGGGAAAGCTATCATCATCATGGGCTATTATAATTTGGACTTCCGTTCTACCTTCATTCTAGACTTATAATTACTTTGCTAAGAGAGAATAGTCACGCAATAGTCATTCAAAACCCGTTAAATATAGAACAATGGATATACAGGCTACTGTTAAGTGTTCACTTAAGTAGTTATGCTATGCCAGTTGAAGTTCGCTTGAGTGCCTTTAGAATTATTTTTTTATTTAAAAATAAATTGAGCAATAATAGGACAAACTAAGGTTATTTAAGAGGTTTTGGCACCTTTAAGAATTACCCTATCTTATCCATACTCGCTTAAGCACCTAGGAGTTTGCTTTCAGAGACCTCATGATGCAACTACACCAAGGCTGTCGAAGCAAGGCAAAAAGTTTTATCTCCTTGGGTCTTACAAGCTGTTTAGTTTGTATGCTCAAACTATTTAGAATTAATTAGGTGGACTTGCCACATCCTAGTCACATCTATCGATGCCACGTCATACCACATCATAGACACCGTGCCACTTCATAGTCACATTTATCGATAAAGGAAGCCAAATATCATAAATCACAAGGCAATTTTCTTGATTTTAGCTTCACACTTGTATTTAAAAAGCAAAATATTAAAATTGCAAGAAATTAGTTTAAAGAGTTTGCACCAAATGTAATTTGCGTCCAACTGTTCTCTACTAATACTAAGTCTTCATAACTTTTGTCAGATTCCTCTCCCAGATAGAAACACCGCTGTTCTAATTTTCTATTTTTTCAAGTTTTAAAAATCACGCCTTAATTCTTGACTCTGATTGGTCAGTCAAAAAATTCATATTTGAAAGTTGAACGATGTTCAACTCGAAAAATTATGAACGGCGAACGTAATTGGCGCTGTAGTCGTGCGTAATTTTGATTTTATCGGCAAGTGTGACTATAATGTGGCACGGGCATTATAGAGCTTGAATAAGAGATCGGAATAAACGACAGGAAACTAAACCTCAACACCTACTTATACCGGAAGTCCTATGAAATTCCGTTTACTTTTCCCGTTTTGTGCCGGAGATAGAGATATTCTGATTTAATGAAATTTACGGCATCGTTTTTTTGTGTTTTTTTTTTTTAACGATGCAGAATTTTCTTTTTAAATTCAGTCTAAAGGCTCATTTAAAAGGTTATTTTTATATTTAATCGCTTTTTATAAATTTGACTTATTAAAGCCATTATAAACTACCATAAATTGCACTTATGTTGTTTTTCAGTTTTTTAATGAAAATACGAAAAAGGGCTTTAACAGTGAAAATAATTCTATAAAAGGAATGATTCAAAATCTAGGCAGGGGAGAACCAAGGGGTTTAAATCTAGGGAGGGGGCACAGACACCACCACACTTCAATAGCCACAATGTTGCACGAAGGCAACATTGTAGAGACAGCCTAAGGCTCAATTCAAAGCAATGGTCATTCAATGGTCAATTTCAGAGCAATTCAGAGCAAACATTCAAAGCAATGGTCAATTCAATGGTCATTTCAGCCTGTTTTGTAGATTTATAATTGAAAAGAGTATTAAAAAGCTGCATCGAGGGGGGGGGTGAGACTTTTAGGTCTAGTTTACCTTGTTGTCTTAACCTTCTAGAATGTAATAAACGATTAATTTTAAAAAGCAAATAGTATAAAGAAGACTGTTTTTGACAAGATGCTTTAATCTAGCGATACCAGCTTTAATAATTACTTATGTAATTGAATTTCTTATTTTTAACTCCTCAAGGGTACCAAGGATAAATACACTATAGACTCTTTATATGATACATCCCAGATTTTATTAGGGCGAAATTTAACAGAGCTGCGTGGTTAAATCTATATTTGATACCATATTTTAGAAAAAACTCGTGATAACTTCATTGGCTCCTTTGCCTAAGGTAAAAAAAATCTTTTCACGGGTTTATTGTCAGTATTTCTTAGCTAAAAACGCACAAAAGTCACTAAAAAACAAAGTTTTACTTATGAAAGTAAAGAGCGAAGTTGAAAGTTAAAACGAACAAAAATTACTGCTTCGCGATTTATGCAACATATTTTAGAACTAATATTTCAAACAAACTGGATTGTCATAGCTGCATATATTTGTAAAATTCTGAAAAATTAGCGCTTTATTGAAAACACAAAACCGACGCAACAAAGCAGAAATAAAACAGTAAAATCACTTTGTGGCCCGCAGAAAACAAAATAGTAATTCATATGGCTCTCAATAGTCTCTCACCGGCCATGAAATCAATAACTTTTACGATCTGATTTCAACTCTCTAAAAGATTCAAGAAAGCTTAGTTTTCAGCAAAGCGTCATTTTTTCAGGATAATATAAATATAGGCAAATATCACGAGCCAGTTGTTTAAAACAGTTTTTTTTTAAATGTGTTGCATAAACCATGAAACAGTAAATTTGTTTGTTTGAAATTTCAACTTCAACCTTTACTCTCATCAGATTTTTTTTTTTAAATGTGTTGCATAAACCATGAAACAATAATTTTGTTTGTTTGAAATTT
>JAQQPU010019420.1:0-16470 GCA_029168905.1 Artemia sp. Kazakhstan ARC1039
GCCCGAAGACAATTCTCCTGGACGAACATCAACAAATCAATCAACCTTGACATCATCCATCAAACGTTAATAAACTTCGCCCAGAGACAATTCTCCTGGACGAAAACCAACAAATCAATCAACCTTGACATCATCCATCAAACATTAATAAACTTCACCCCGGAGACAATTCTCCTGAACGAACACCAATTTCTCGGAAACGTGTTCTCCCTGGGGATTCCATGCCCATATATCGTGCCCCGTCGGACTGACAGCACAGGTGTTCTCCCTAGGGACTCTATGCCCATATATGGACTCCCGTCACGAACTCATGAGGTTAGGTTAGGTTACGCAATCAATTTCCCGGAAATCCATTTCCCTTGGAGATTCTATGCCCATATATGGTGTGGGGTCAGAGTTAGACTCAATTGTAGATGGCAGCAGTGGTGTCGTGTGGGAGCTCATGATAGGTTCCTACTGAAGATACCCAACAAGAATGCCTGACGAGTAATTAATGTGTGACTTTTCGTTTTTAACTAATTTATCCCTTTCTAATAACATTGCTTTTAATTATTCCGATATAGAAAGTAATCAGCATGCCAACCCTATAAGCAGCCCCGATGGTACCTTAACTCATGGTAGTTGTAATTACCTTGATATTCTCGATTTTGCTACCAATGGGAAGCCAAAACTGGTAAATAATAATTCCCTTAATGTTCTTTGTTTCAACATCAGAAGCATCCGGGATAAGTGGCTCAAGTTTAAAAATTTAATTTCATTCAATGGTGTCTGCCCTTTTGACGTAATAGGATTAACAGAGACATTGCTTTCCGATAATGATGACACTAGTGATTTTTTACTCCCTGGTTACCAAATAATCCATATGCCCAGGAGATTGACAAAGTGTTTTGGGGGTATCTCACTTTACATCGGTTCGAATGTAAATTTTACCAGGCTATCAGAAGACACAAATAAATCTCAGATGTATTTATTCAATGACTGTTAACATAGTTATCGGCCAAAATGCCTATATAGTCTCCTTATTTTATAAACCTCCTCCATTTCCGACCTCATGCTGTTGTAATCTGTTTGATGATTTCTCAAATTTTATTAATCTACCCCATAAAAAGGAAATAGTTCTTGGGGACTTTAATTGTAACCTACTCAATGTTGGTAAAAATATTGAATCTGATACTTTTTTTTGAATCGGTAACCGCGAGTGGTCTTCTAACCAAAAATTTTTTTCCCAGTAGAGTCGATCCTGTGAGATTAATTGATAAAATTTTTGTATCCACTTCTCTGGGAAATGACCTGTCGTCAAAAATAATATTTTCGGATCTGTCCGACCATTTTCCTATTTATTTGTCACTACCTTCGCAACCACTACCTCTACGCTCTAGAATTAATATCCCAACACCTACTAGAAACTACAGCTCTGCAAATATAACACATTTTATCGATTGCCTAAGAACCACTGACTGGTCCGATGTTTTAAATTGTCAAGAGGTAATTCTGCCACAAATGGTTTTGCGCAAAGGCTAAGTGAAATTATCAATTCAAGTTTTCCTATTCGTAAACATAACCGGACAACTATCCCTATATGCCCCTGGATGTCATATAGCCCCATTGTCTCCTCATATCGTAAAAACTAATTATATAAGTTAGCCTGTAAGACCAGTAGTGATTTTGACCTATCAAATTATAAAAATTATAAAAACTTAAACACTAAGCTCATCCGTGAAGCGAAGAAAAATTATTATTATACAAAAATTCTCAATTGCAGAGGAAACCTGAAAAAGATTTGGTCCACCATTAATGATATACTCTCAAAAAATAGAAAATCAAAGTCTATACTTATTCGCCTTAAAGACACAAATGGTAGATTAATTGACCCTTTACATGCACCTGACGCATTTAATAATTATTTTTCTAATGTTCCTCATACTGATTCCCGCTCCTCCTTACAGGCTGTATTCCCCTGCTTCAATTCTAGATCCATGTTTTTTCTGCCCAACTGATAGCAATGCGGTACTTCAAATCATCGGTTCTCTTCCTATTAGTTTTACACCTGACTGTCTTGGATTAAGTAATAAGCTCCTGAAGAAATAAAGTAATAAGCCCATAAAGCCTATTGCCAACGTATCTTTAACCCACGGAGTTTTCCCTGATTTACTTAAGTCAGCCATTGTTATCCCAGTTCTTAAAAAGGGCGATCCAACTGAAATAGGTAATTATCGTCCAATCTCAATTCTTCCTATTATATCCAAAGTGCTCGAGAGAATCATCTTCAGACGTCTGTCTCCCTTTCTGTTTGACAGTCAGCACTCCGTTTCCTTGATTTCTCCTCACCAATACGGCTATAGGCCGAAATTTTCAACTTCTCATGCTCTAATTGACGCCACGCATTTCAAACGCAACTCGACCTTAAAAAAACTGTGTTGGGTTTATTTTTGGATTTTTCTAAGGCCTTTGACACGGTAGATCATAGTATTTTAATAAGTAAATTAAATAGTTATGGTATTCGTGGTGTTCCCCTCTCTTGGTTTGATTCTTATCTATCTGGAAGGGTACAGAGTGTGAGCTCAGATGGAGTATCCTCTAAGCCCTTACCTGTTCGGAGGGGTGTCCCGCCAGGCTCCGTTCTAGGCCCTATTTTATTTCTCCTATATATCAATGATCTTGTTATGGACCTGGGCTCTTCAGTGTATTCTGTACTATTTGCTGATGACAGCAACTTCTTCATCACTGGCACCAATTTACCATCGGCAATAACCTCTACCCAAGTCCTTCTGAACAGAGTCCAGGCGTGGTGCCTTACGAATAACATGACCATTAATAGCAAAAAAAGTCAAATAGCATTATTCAGAACCCCCTACAACAAAAACGTAATTCAACCTGCTTTTGGTCTCAAGTACTCCTCCGAAATCCTCCCACAAGTGGAGGTTGCCAAGTTTCTTGGTGTATTTATTGACTCATGCTTGTCCTTCTCTAATCATATTTCTTACATCACAACAATAATTTTGAGACAAGTAGCTATGATTAACCGTGTGAATTATTTTCTTCCTCCTGACATCCTAGTTACCTTCTATTATTCCTTTATTTTTCCTTACTTTTCTTATTGCGGATCAGTTTAGGGAAATACAAACCGGTCTTTCACTAAAAAACTCAAATTTGCTCAAAACCGTGCCATTAAAGCAGTTTTTCGGCTTCCCCGTCTATATCCAACCCGTGATTTGTATTCAGATTTTGGCATAGCTCCACTTGATCAAATCATACAAAACTAAACTTATCGCTTGCTTACTCTGCTTTCCACAATAATCTTCCACCTCAACTACTAACCTATTATAACATTAATAATTCGGAAGCCCACTGTCTCCGTTCATCCAATAGAGCCTTTATAATTCCTAAATGCGTTTCTAGCGCTGCCCAGCGATCTCCCATTTACAAATCTATTATTCAATGGAACAAAATACCCTCCAGTGTTGAACTAGCCACAAGTTTCTGCAAGCTGTATAAAAATGTAACAAAACTTGATAATATAATTTAATCTTTCAATTTTTAAGCAATTTGCTTTAATTATCCATGTTTTATTCTTTGTTTTTTTCAGTGTTACTTTAATTTTTTCTTTTTTTGGTCCCTAACAAGTTCTCTTCTAGGATCTTTATTGTTATTGATGTTTGTGTTATGTTTTTATTCGAATAAATTGAATTGAATATAAAACAAATTACTAACGCTTTTTTTTTATAGAATCTGTCTGGCATATAAATGTTTGTAGTAAAATTTTGAAGCAAAAAAGCTAGGGAAAACCAAGTACTTTTATTCCCATTGCTTAAACGTTAGTGTGGCAGTCAGGGATGCAGGACCTACCCTATTTCTGATTGTGCCAACTCGTCTCGGAAGGGGAGGGGGTTTCTTACGGCAAAATATTTATATAACTGGTATATATTAAAAAGAGGCACCTAGAGAGGGGAGGGAGTTTTGGGCCTGGACTAATCACTAATTCATTATGAGGGCACCCGATTTCCTATGGTTTGCCTGTTTGGGAAAACCATAAAAAAGAAATCTGGCTGAAAAGATGCATATTTAAATATACTTTCATATCTCTTTGGAGGGGAAGGGTCGATCACTGGCTCCGCCAGTACTTGAAACTCAATATAATTTAAGGCTACGGGAGAAAATTGAGCAAATGAATGTGATTCAAGATCACTATCAAACAGTTCGTGGTAACAAACTGTAAGTAAGGAGCGACTCAGATCAATAGTAACCGAAACTGTAAAAAACGGAATTTTGATACCAATAGATAAATGAAAAGGGTCGGCTTATTATGCTGATTTTAAATATATAAGTTTCATTAGGTTTAGTCTTACCGATTAAAGGCTACGAGCCTGAGAAAATTGTCTGATTTCCAGAAAAAGGGGAAACATTCTCTAAAACTATTACAATCTTAATGAAAATCACACCATCAGATTCAGCCTATCAGAAAAACCTACTGTAAAGGCTTCAGGCTCCTATTTGCAAAAATGTGGAATTTTGTATTTATTTCCCAGAAGTAAGATCACGGATGCATGTTTATTTGTTTTTTTTCCAGGGGGGGGGGACCGTATCGACCCAGTAGTCCTAGAAAATAGGGAGAGGGCTCATTCGAACGAACATAAAAAGTTCTAGTGCCCTTTTTCAGTGACCGAAAAGATTGGAGGGCAACCTGGCCCCCTCCCCTGCCCCTTTTTCCCAAAGTGGTAGGGATATATCCATGGAGGTGGAGCCAGATTACTGACATTACTTAAGAACAATCAAAAATTAAATTTAATAAAACAAGTTTTTTCACCTGAAAGTAAGGAGCAACACTAAAACTTAAAACGAACAGAAATTATTACTTATATGAAGGGGATTGCCCCCTCCTCAACACCACGCTCTTTACGCTACGGTTTGAGTTTTGTCCCAATTCTTTAAGAACGACTCCTGAAACACAAGGGCAGTTTAATTAGAACAATAGGAAGAACTTATGAGAGTACTAAAAAACTTTAGCGTAAAGAGCGAGGTGTTAAGGAGGGGGTAACCCCCTTCATACATATAATAATTTCTATTCGTTTTAAGTTTTAAAGTTGCTCCTTACTTTCGGTTGAAAAAGCTCGTCTTTTTAAATTTAATTGACAGAAAGGAACGGATCCGTTTTGTATTTGTTTGTTCCAGATATGCACTTGGTTCAACAAACGATTAATACTTGCCACTAGCACAATAAACAGTCCAGAATAAACAGGGGTTAAATTTTCCTCTGGATGTTATGAACTCTACAATGCGTATAAATACAGGATGCGATAGGGTTGAGAATATCAGTCATTATTACAGTTTTACGTAACCCGTACCACAAAATTACAGGATGAAGAGTTGCATACTCGTGAGTTGTAGTTCTTTGATATAACATATATATTGTTTCTTAACAAGAACAGAATGTTTTCATATACTTACTACCACTAATTTCATGATTGCTATTGATTTACACTGTTTTTCTTTAACTACGACACAATTTTATGGAGCCAATTTTTGGACCAAACGCTTTTTAAGGATTAGACTACTCAAATATACGCCCAGAATAAACAGGAGGTTGGATTTTTATTTCAGATATTGTGGACTCTAGATTTGGTCATATGAGCAGTGAAAGACAGTTTCTTCCAATAGACCAATGCGGAATTGGGGAAATCCTGAGATTAGGGAAATTCAATAAAAAAAGAAACATAAGCTATATTTGAGCGTTTCAAAAGGTAAACTGACAGGTTCTACTTTTTTTACCTGTTGAATTTTTACCGTCACATCAATTAGTTAACGTGATTTTGTAGATTTACTACGATATGCCCTAAAATCAGATTGAGAGAGAGAGATTTATTCTAAACAAACAAACAATTTAACATAAGTTTAGCGGCCACCCCAAGAAGTAAAAACTTGTCCAAGGGGGTTGCAAAATTACACTAACATAACAAAACAATAAAAACAAAAAACAAATAACCTATCTATATCACAGTTCCCAAACAGCACCACAAACCTTACACCTTAACATTTTCATTAAATTACTATCATATTCATAATCATCACTCCAGGAACCATTTATATTTACCAATATGATTATTAAAAAAAAAACAAAGAAAAAGAAAAAAAAACACTAAAATTCATACTTACTAAAAAGCATCCCCTTAATTACTATCTTAAACGAAGAAATATCACCTATATTTTTTATATTTTGATCAAGATGGTTCTAACTTCTGATCCCCCTGTGAAGCAAAGAAAACATCGATCGGGCCGAAACAACCAGCGGAATATTAATCTCTACAGATGACCTAGTATCATAATCATGGGCGGAAGATCTCAGGTTTACCAAGCTATCAAAACACGGGAGGTTTATACCCCTCTGAATCCTAAAAATGAATAGAAGTGTATATTACTCCCGTAATCCGGAAGCTGGCAGTATCTTTACACGCACATACGCGTTTCGTACCGAATCCCTGGGTTGTAGGCCATCTAACAGCCGAACAGCGTTGTTTTGTAGAACTCGTATTGGCCGAACAATAGAAGGAAATGTTCCAAGCCAGATGCTACTACAATACAATATATATGAATGGATAAGGGAATAATAAATAAGGCGCACAACAAAAGGAGAAAAAAAATGCTTAAGTTTTCTCATTATACCCATGTTACGAGACACAGTTTTACAAACATAATGTACATGGCGCTTGACTGATAAAACATCATCAATATAAACCCCCAGGTACTTATAGGAACACACCCGCTTTAAAGCTCCATACTGTGTTACAATATCCTGAATCCATGGATAAAAATGTGGTGAACGGGAAAAAATAACAAAATTAGCCTAACCCAGATTAATCTTTAACCTATTTACCCTCAACCAGGAATATAACCTTTCGATAGCATCTTTCATCGATGTGTGAAGTAATTCTTCTGTCTTCGTGGTACTAACAGCAACTGTGTCATCAGCAAATAATGATACCGTCTCATTCGTGGGATTTCTGGCCATATCACTAACATTAAAACAACAACTTGGGATACAATTAGGCATATCATTAATATACAATAAAAAAAAGAATCGGACCAAGAGCTGACCCCTGTGGGACACCACTAGCCGCTGGGCGGAGTCCTGATATGGTCAACTGTATCAAAAGCCTTCTGTAGGTCAAGAAACACTGCACCAACCTTAAATCCTTGATTTAAAGCTATGTTAATTATACTAGTAAAAAATATCAATGCATCTTCTGTCTTCCTATCTTTTCTGAAACCGAACTGATTACTAATCAACAAATTAAACTTCTCAAAAAAATGGGTCAACCGATTACTAAAACATTTTTCAATAAGACGAGAAATAACTGGCAAGACTGATATTGGGCGATAATTACCCAAATCATTTCTATCACCACCCTTGTAAACCGGTGTCACTCTTGACTTTTTTAAACAATCTGGAAACCTTTCTTGACGGAAGCAATCATTAATCAGTGATATCAAAACACCAGATATACAAGGGAAAATGCATTTTAGAATTTTTAGGTTCACTAGGTCACTACCGGACAAACTATTTTTCATACTATAGATAATATCCCTTAACTCATCTAATGTAATCATCTTTAGATGTAGTGATACATTTGCAGGAGATGGTAGAGTAATACTACAAAAATGTTTTCACCATCAGACAATAAATAATTTTTTTGAAGCCAATCTGACCACATCCATCCCCAAAACCTTTCTCAGTACTCAAACATAAACACTTAAAGAACAAAAATAATCTAGGAAACTGTCTTTTGCGGATTAGTGCGTTGAAACCAAGACCCACAATGACCTTCGATTTGATTTTTCTCCTATGAGTACTCATTTTCAAATTTTGTACAGAAGAGAATATTTGTTTTACAAACGCTGATGGTTTGAATATCTACCGTACAAAAAAGAGCAGTTCCGTATTTGTTACTGAGGGCGGGTTTATGCAGATATTTATACAAAGCAAATGATTAAGATTGAAAAATTCATCAAAATATATTTTTACTAATGGACAATTACTGAAAGACCAACTAGAGTAAACATTTTAAATAAAATAACGTTTTTATAAGTAGCATAATGCTAAATTAATTGCAAACTCTGAGCCCATGTATGATCTACCTAGCCAAGGTATGTTAATAAATGTGACAACAAATGGACTGGTGCGCTGAATTTAGTATCCATTGTCCGAGAGGAAGGGGGTTCAAATCCTAGTGAACTAAATTATTTTGTTTAGGACGGGGGTCAGTGCCGTGACTGTAAGCTCAGCCAGCGTCTACCTGGCTTCAATTGGGTACCTGGAGTAATCTGGGGGAGGTAAACAGGAAGGGTATGCGAAAGTACAGGATGTTTGGCTCTCAGCCCCCCATTACACTTCCTAGCTGAAGGGCCAAGAAACGGAGATCAGCACCGCCGGTAGAGATTATAAATTCCAATGCCGCATTCTTTACCTTATGCATTAATATTTGAGGCAATAATTTTCGTTTTAAAATTACTAAAATTGCAGTATACCTTAGATTAGATAACAATATTTGCCGCAAGATACCTATACACGGGAAGGTGGTCCTTTCTTAGATCAACAATTAGAGAACGAATATTTTTTACAATCTAAATTGAAGAAATGTGGCTCAAATTTGTAACTTTCTGTATTTTGGAGCACTCCCTAAGCTTTTCCGCATCTTTTGAGTTTAAAAGAAAGAAACAAAAACAAAAGAAACGCTTCAGACAGTAAAACAATTCAGGGCACTCAGTCTTGTTAGAAGGTGCAAAACAAATTAAATCCATTTAATTCAGTTTAAACTTGTTTCTGTTTATTATTCCCTACAGGCTCTTGAAGTAAGAGATTTTGAATGACGCTTTATCATTCTCATCACAAACAATAAGCTAATGAAGCTACAAATAAATATGGATAAATTACATAAACAGCACTTTGAAAAAATAACAAAACAATACAATACCAGGGTTTTTTTCTTCATTATTTGTGTTTAAGCTATAACACCTACGTTTACCCTTTTTCATCTAGAACACGGAACTTCAAAAATTTTACAAAATGCCCTAGCTACTTTTTAATTTTTTTTTTTTTTTTAGTGCAATATTTCTGAAAGATCTTAAGCCGAACTGGCCAGCCATGACAAAAAAAAACAAGCAGAGAAAAATCTCAGTGAAAAAGTTTTTTTTTTAAATCTTATTTCTTTTTTTTATCTTCTTCTTCTTGTGTTTCTCTCGTGCTGAACACGCCTTGTTTTGATAAAGGCAAAATATCGCGTTGTTTTACATTTTTCGTCTTTTCTCTCCACTGGCCGCGCAGTCTCGTTTATTGTTTTTTTTTTCACTGAGATTTTTCTCTCTGTTGTTTTTTTATGCAATATTTTTATTACCTAATACAATATCAGGTATCAGTTGTGGTTTGACGTTAGTATAGGCTTTATACTTTGCTTAATTTAGTCCCAATACTAATTGTGAATATCCCTCCCCCTAAAAAAGCGATTTTTTTTTCATTTTACAAGATTTCTTGCAAAACCTACACTAAATAGTTTCCCTTTTTCCCCAGGCGCTTCTTGTTACTACTGCCACTGCCCAATATGGAACTTACTATCAAAAAGAAGAGTCAACGCCTCTCAGACCAATGATGCAATCACAAAATTACGCTGCACCAGCAGTAGCCGGCTATGCCTACGATTACAAAGTTGGCGACGATAGCACTGGTGACATTCAAGCTGCAGTTCAGAAGGGAGATGATAAGAAAGTCACAGGAGAATACAAGGTTCATCAGCCAGACGGATGTATCCGCCATGTTACCTACACAGCAGATGAAAATGGCTATCAGCCAATTGTAACTTACTCAGGACCCTGCGACCCCACATCTTATACGGTTCCGGCTATTCCAGCTGAAATAATAGAGATTGAAAAGAAAAACTTGGCAAAAGCTGCCACAGATTCTGCAGTTGTTGCCGCTGAATATAAAGCAGTAGTGGACAGCCAAATGAAAATAGTGGCTGATCACGAAAAAATGAAAGCCGAAATTGCAGCAGCTGATCTCAAGAAACAAATAGCAACTACAGCTTCAAAAGAAACAGCTGACGATTCACAAGCACCTTCGATCTCATACAACAAACCTGCTCCTCCATCATATATTTACGACACAGCTGTATATTATGGTGCAAATAAAGTACTACCTGTTGCTCCAATATCAGAAAAAGTCATCACAGATGAGCCAACCAAAAAGCCAATGACTTACGGAGCCCCTGAAACGGTACCACTTTATGATGCTCCTGAAGAGCTTCCCAAAACTACTTCGACGACTAAGCTAATTGCTCAGCCCCTACAAATGTACGTGAAGCGGAAACAAGAATACCAACCAGCTTATTAGACAAATGAATTTATTTTTTTTACTTTCATATATAATTTATTAAAAAAATTTGTTTCTGAACAATCTTTTTTTTATTGAAGGTCAATCAGATCTGTCTATCACATCCGAGCTTGGTTCTTAAGAATTACTACCCCCAAGCCGTTGACATTTCTAACTCTCTTTTCTTTTTTTTGCTGTTTTCTTTTAAGGGTCTACTAGTACTTGACGTCAGTCTTCCAGGCTTGAAAGAGTGTCTAGCTTATGAAAACCATTAGGATAGAAGTTTAGTCAAATAATCCTTCTTTTTTTCTTTTTTTTACAGAAAACCGTATTTGCACACGATACAGCATTTGAGGCATGGTTCAAAAACTTAGCGTTTAAATATCGAACACAATAACTTCAATCATGTCCTATTCAAGCTTCCCACCAAACCTTTAACCCTAACTTGAATGACACATAATAGTTCGGTTAGCATAAATAGTAAAACGTATGTTGACCCATACACGTGCTGGACGCTAAGAATAACCGATATTTACAAATGTCTTCGTTGTATAAAGGTGGAAAACAAACTGTTTGCCCAGTAATATTTAGATCAAACAAAAACTAACAATTCAACTGTCAAAAACAGGTTTCTCAAAAATTATTTAAAAGTAAAATAAGTTATACAAAAAGTAGATTCCCAGCGGAATTTGTTGATGATTTCCCAAAAGAAATTTCCTCGAATTTTCATTAGAAATGAGATTAAAGACAAGAAGTTCATACTAAAAACCATACCTAATTTTCTATGAAATTAAAAGTACTAAAATGATAGATACTCGCCATTCAGAACACAGAAAAATTGTCTTAAAAAGCCAATAGCGAATGAAAATATTAGCTTTAGCTCAAATTATTTCAGACCCGATATTCCAGGTCATATTAATTTGTTGTTAAATATACATACCACTCGACTAGAATCTAGTTTTTTTTTATGATGGGCCGAAACTATAGTCTTGCAACTCGATTTCATTTTTTTAGAATGATTTACAGGATTTTATTGTCCTAAGTTTAACGGTATTTGAGATTATAGTGATGAAAAAAGAGTGGTCCGAAGAAGCAATTTTAATTGCTGTTAGGCTCACTCAGGATTGATTCTTTCAAGGTTGTTGCTGCCATTTTGAAAAATATATATAAACAACAATATTTACAAGGCAGTGACTACTAAAACTACCCCAAAACTTGTCTAGTTGATCTATGAGGATCGAAATTTTCCAAACTCAATGGACAAAAATAGCCACACTTGTCAGAACGTCATCTTTCACTTGATGACGTCATCTTTCACTTGATGATGTCATCTTTCATATTTCATCTTTGACACTTGTCAGAACTGTCATCAAAACAGGAACAGCGGAAGTATTTCGTGCTATTGCAGAAAGACAGAAACTAATTTTTTTTTTTTTTTTATAAATTATACTGAACCTTAGGAGCAATGCTTATACAGAATATTTTTCCCAGAAATTGTTACTAAATCATTTAATTTTTTTAAAGCATTCATTCAAAATTTCAAAAGCCTAAAAACCGTTGGATATTTGGATTCAGAAAGGAGCCATATGTTTATTTATTTTATTTTTTCTTACAGCGGTTGCTATTTTGAATTTTAGGGGTGACTTCCTGAAAATTTCCAGTAGCAACCCCGATATTCATGTTAATATATGAAAATCTCAGCATATATTGTCCAAAGTGTTGTTCGAAATTATGCCCATTTTCGACTATAGCGTTTTTTATGAAACCTTTTCATGCAAAACACTTCATTTTCATGTAGAATCCACATACCTGAAATTCTACAGGGTTCACAGTCAGGAATTCTTAGATAACCTCCACCGCGCCTACGAAAGGAGTACCGGAGACCCTTCTAGACCACATTTCAATTATTCCTTAAAGCCTCAGAAACTCCAACTTACAATCAAATGTGCTAGCTTTTTAAGACAGTTTCATCGAGACAAAGTAACCACTTTGTATATTGTAAAAGTTCATATTAAAAATATGCAAATTTTAATATTGTTGATTATATGATAAAATAAAAAAAACAACAGCCGAATGAATTACAGTAAAATAGAACAATTTCAAGTTTCAATTTTTCAATAGAATATTTTACAATATCTAACATAACATGGACTGACTTTCTAGACCCTCTAACAGGACTACAATTTCCTTTCAATACCCCTCCATTGCACAATTATTTTAATGATTATATTTGGCAGGAGAACGCAAGAGAAAGAAATAAATCCAATTGGGTTTGTCCATTTTTTTTCAATAAGTGTTGATTTAGGTGTTCTGATTCCCTTAGAAAAAAAATTATGTTATCCACTCTTTGGATTTTTGCCAATCTCTGTTCTATTGTGAAGCGTGGCTAAGTTGGGATTGAAACATGGACATTTAATTAAAAAGAAGAAGATATGTTAGAAACTTTGATAACTATTTTGGGCATAAAACATAGTCATAAGATCAGGCAAGTGCACAATATTTTTTTGGAGCGGTGAGTGAGGCATTGCATGGAAAAAACATCAAAAAGGGGCGAATTGTGTAGTAATACAGTAAATTACAAAGTATTATAAATTCAAGGCTAAGTTGCCAAATTCAAAAATTTTGAAGTGGGACATAGGCCAGAAGACCACTGCTTGCTTGGATACCAGGATGAGGTGTGAAACGCTACTCTTTAAAAACATAACGGTTCGATGCCGCTTAGTATACACACCATAAAGGAGTATCTTAGGTGGAACAGATTCTCATCATGGAAAAGGCAGTAACCAGAGAATAACTTCAGTAAGCTTCCAACAAGGGGGTAAGATAAATGCCAGACAACCCAGTAAGTATGAAAAAAATAATTCATAACCTTTGGAGTTTTTGGGAGGCGGATAAAGCGGAAGCTAAAAAGGTGTAAGGGATGGACCCTTTTCTTCAAAGTGTCACCTTAACGAAATGATAGTAGAGGAAGTTTCACAACTAAACATTGCAATCACACGTTCGATAACACAAATCAGTGAGCTTTACGCATCTTCAAGGTTTCATATTATCCTTATTGCAGATTTTATATTACCAGTTTTCAAACTAATTTTCAACATGTGGTTTGGTTTCATATATATGTTTTAACAGCTTTTGAAAACTTGTTTTTACGCAAAATTAGTGGAGTTCTAAATTTGCTGACTTTTTTCTTTAGATAGACAAAAATTAACGTTTAAGTGATTTTAAGAACTTTAATAACACGATTTGCTATAGAGCACCCCAAAAAATAATCCTGTTGTTTTTTAAAAATCTATATCTTGAATAATTATTTTTAGAATCTTTCTTTTACCAGATTCCTCGGTTTAATTTATTTTTTTTTTTTTTTAATACCACGCCATTCAATGTAAAGTTTTATTTAGTTCCTACATGCTTTTACTAGCTGAATTCAAAAATCTACTAACACACAAATAAAATTTCAAATGGGGATAAGTACTTTTATTAGACATTGAAAACAGACATAAAAATCTGGATATTTCGACCACATACACCAGTGGTCACCAGCAGGAAAAACTAAAGCATAACTAAAGCTTGTAATGATTTTTTTTTTTTTTTTGGTAAAGACGACCACTGGTGCATGTGATCGAAATATCCAGATTTTGTATTTGTTTTTACTGTCTCATAAAAGGACTTATCCCCATTTGAACTCTTATTTGTTTGTTATAGAAAGGTGATGAGATCTTATAGAAAAATACCTAATTGAAGGTATTGCGTCAAGAATACGTCTACTAACAAACTTTACATCGTCTATGCTTTTCGCGCCGAGGTATTTTTTCTTAATGCTAGCCTTTTGGAATTTTTTTTTTAATTACAGAAGACCCGGCAAATATAGGCGACTTAGAAGTTCAGCATTTTTTTTCTTTTATTCAGGAAAAATAAATAGGTTTAAACCAGTTCCTTCTTTTTTTTAAAATCACATTTTTCCCAAAGGTACACCGCAAAAATTACTGTTAAATAAATAATGATTAGTGAGGAAGTTAAATGAGATATTTATTTCAAGGGAAAAGGTTTCGTAAGATGCGCAATATTTTCATTATCAAATTCGTGTTGTATTGTAGGAGTATATATCTATATAATAAATCATACGTTAAGCCATTTGTTTTCTTATCAATTAAAATATATAAAAAGAAGAAGGAAGATAGAGAGAAAATATTTGTAAATACTTTATATACTTCGTTACCACAGATCTATTCAATTTCTATTTGTATCAGCCTTGAAGCAGCTCTTGAAGTAGTGATTTTAGTTGTTATTTTTATTATTATTTGAATCATTTGTTGACATCATAATTTTGTTCGTTGTGCATATCAAGTTCGCACAAGCTATTGAAGCGAATAAATATATCCCATTCTATTTGTCAAGTTCCATATCGAACACTCGTCTTCCGTTATATCAATTAATAAAATAAATATGTAAACACTAAGATAGCAATAAAATGGGAGCCTTACTCCAAATGAACCAAGACATTTTTGACATTATTAAGACAATTGTTAACAACTTCTTGCTAAGCTGTCCTCAAAGGGAGATCACCAGGACAATGTAAATCAAGAGAATCAAAGTGTGATTTAAATACATTTCCCTACCAATCATCCCTTTGAGAAAGGCGTCGGGAAACGATTTTTGGCAATTATCTCAGAAGTGTGAAAACGTCAGATACGACCTTTACGGAGTAAAAAGGATGATAGGGTTAATTCTTCCATTGTCCGTGTCGATGACATTCTGTCAATTCAAAAAAAGAAAAAAGATGTGCATTACCAAAGTATACAGAAAAATAACTTACAGAAATCCAAATTCACGGATTGCATTAGATAACCATATAACTGCTTCGGCGTGGACTTTAGGATTTTTTTGATTTAGCACAAAACTCACTAATTCCTGGGATATCCAATCCAGTCCAACGGCCTCAGTCATAGCGGTTAAGCACTCAGCAGCCGTAGCACTATTTTTGACATCCCCTAGCTTCTCAGTTATTTCATTAAGGCAAAATTCGATCGATTTCCTGAAATAGATTAAAGAATTATAAGAAAAGTTGGTACAAGGATCGTCAAACGAAGAATTTTGAACTTTACACAAATCCAGTTTTATTCAAAATTGAAACAGAATAAGAGATTAAGTAAAATTTGTGTTGGTAGTAACCACTCAGTCAGTAATTCCTTACTCTACATTTCCGAATAGGTTTTAGACCATTTACAGATGAAGTATGTCTAAATCGAAGTTAGCAAAAGAACCTTGTTGGCAAAGGCATAAAGAAACAAAAGGGAGAAATGTATTGTCTTTATTGAGGCCCTGTTTATATCCCCTATAGATTACGAGCCCATCAAGCCTAGAAAAAAAAATCTTGCCTATTTTTTGAGGATGTCTAATCGATATAGCAAGATTAGTTTCAGATTCGTTTTCTACATAGGAGTCAGCTAACCCAGAAATTTATGAATGTAATTTCCAAGTAGTTGGTCTGAACTAAAAAGTCATTCCTTAAATATTAAGGACACCCTAGACAGTCAATCATTTTGATCAAAAGCTTCCATCAATCGATTGATTTAAGAATGATTAACCGTCTAGGATCATGTTTGACGCTTGTGTCAAGCGTTGACGGTGATTGATAGAAAGTTTGAATGACTCAATCGGTTGACGAGGGTGATTTACCGTCTAGACTAGTTTTTTTCAAATATTGCATAAGTCACGCGCCAACAACAATGGAAGATATACCGGAAGAAAGCAAAAATGTTGAGCGCGGGTTTATTTGTTTATTAATAGAGTTATACGGAGATCACCCTGAGTATGGAAAATCAAAGGTAAAGACTATTTATTATAAAGTTTCCGAAGAAAAAGTAAAGTTTTAAGAAAGTTTCAATCGCGAATGCAAGGCGATCGAGCAAAAAAAGAAGTCTGGTGTGTCAGCAGATGACATCCCACAGCCTTAATCGAGAAACTCGATTATTTGGTGGGTGGCGTTTACCCCCCCCCCCCCCATGGAAAACTTCCCCTAGGAAAATAACACCCCCATGTGGCTGGTTGGTCTCTAATCCCCTTGCACTTTAAAAAAAGGACTAGAACTCTCAATTTCTAATCTAATGAGCACA
>JAQQPU010019423.1:0-13360 GCA_029168905.1 Artemia sp. Kazakhstan ARC1039
GATCCCCCTACTCCGCTACTCCACTACTCTCCTTACCCTCTAAAGCAGGAAGAAAGAAGAATAAATCTGGAAACTGCAAAATTCACACACCACAATAATTTGGCTCTTAAATTTCAGGAGGAGGCCTACTTGTCGATCTTATGAAAATGGCAGCTAAAACCAGAAATTATTCAGAAGTTGATGAAGCAATCCATACAATGGTCAAACCTTATCTGTACAATGGAGGAACTGGAAAACTTGTGCATGTTGCACATATGGTGATAAACCGCAACAAAGACAGACCGAAACACAAACAGGTTTTTCATCTCCTTTTTTCCATCTTGGCAAAAAATGGTCGCCTCTCTTTTCTTACCTTTGTAAAGATATTTTGTTTCAGCTTTATTTTTTTTATTTTGTTGATCTGGTTTTTATAGAATCCAACTTTGGAATCTTAAGAGTGCCTTCAAGAATCCCTTATCCGACTTATCCACTTAATGTTAACTTCTTCGGATGTAACCCCTAAAAAATCAACAACAAATACTTATGGTGTAGACAACTTATCTCAAGACCATTTTTTCAAGACCAGAACATAATTTGTATTTTAATGAAAACAAAATATATTCTGAATATTTTTAATTTCTTTAACTTTAAAAAAAAATATAAGGAATTTAAGGAATATGCATCTGTATATGCATATTAAACTGACAATCCACGGTCGTTTTTTTTTCTTAGTAAAGTACAAACAATGTTATGGTCTTCAGAAGGCATGGGGGTTGTTAGTCCTATCAAATTAATTTTTACTCGTTTCGAGTTTGACTCGGCAATTTATTGTAATTTTTGTTCGTTTTGAGTTTTGTTTATTCATTGATGGTGAGTTGTGGTAGTTTTATGTTTGGAAGATTATTTGAATTTATTTCTGTTCATATTTGGCTTAATGGAGCATTTTAATTTTCTTTGGAAAAATTGTTTTGTGAAACAAGTTTTTAAAATTAATCGCTGGAATGCTCAAAACGGACCATTAGGAATACTTGGTTTTGCAACCTGAATGCATGTTTCCTAGGACGATAACCAGAAAACACGATATATAAAATAATACAATGTACAATAACCAGAAAATGTCTTCAAAATTTAGAATGACTTCAATTTTCGATACATTGTCTTTAAGTGACTGGAAAAGTTGTTTGTACACCTGAGCCTTAACGCGTATGAACCTTACTTTTCTCTAGTCACAATAGTATTAAAAAAAAAAAAAATGACTAACATTGACCGGAAAATCTGAAGCCGGTGATTCGGAACCCGGTTTGCATCTCTTTATATTCAAACTTGGGGCAGCAGCTTGCTAATTTTTGGTGCCTAAGCGCTTTCAAGGTATCCAAAAAGGGGGATGTCGATTGCTTGTTTTGGTTCTCAGACACATTAGCGTAGAAAACATGATAATAACTCCATATAAACCAGGTGCCAGAATGATCATTACAAGATCAAACCATCACGCTGGAATAACAGAAGTTAATAACAGATGTAGACTAAAGTAGGGTATCTCTTAAGCCCCTCCTTTCTCAAAGCTCAAAGATATAAAGTCACCAGATATGAAGATTCATTTTTGGTAAAAATTTTTGATGATTGTCCTACCTGATATACTGGGTCATGTCAGGATACTATCATCTCATCTTCTTTATTGACTGATATTCAAAAGATGCTGGAATTAACAAGTTGCTATCCCCGCTTTAGATCCTTTTGAATTAGAGAAATTGACAAGCTCTTACCTCGAGTGAGATCCAAGGGCACACAAAACTGGTTGGCGAATGCCCGGAAACAAGGATCTAGATAGAATGCCACAAATACCAAATTTCAATTTTATAATATGTCTTTTCTATTCTCCACAACCTACGGACGAAGTAGTTCGTACGATAGCTATATGTTTTATTTGAGCCTTGGAGTGAGGAATCTATATTAGTTGTATATTCGAGCGGCAACAAAGGGTCTCAAATAGGCCACTTATGGCCCATGAAATCTTACGTTAAGTCTTAAAGTAAGATTTCATCTAGTTTTCCCCACAGGTTTACGCGTCACAACAGCAAAATATTCTAGTTTTACTATTTTCACTTTAATAGATAGCAAAGATACGATTCAGAAGAAGCAGTTCTACGTTCTTGCTCCAACTACAGTACGTGATGAGTTTTGCGTCAGACACAAAAAGTCACAGCTCTGTGAACTTAGGATTTAATAAAACAACAAGCTTTTTCAACTGAAAGTAAGGAGCAACATTAAAACTTAAAATGAGCAGAAATTATTTAGTATATGAGGGGTCACCCCTCTTTATACTAAATTTTTATAGTGCTGAAAGCAGTTATGAGTGCTAAAAAGTTATGATTGCAACTGATTATTTACCGAATACCTTTTAAGACATTTGAGCTGGAAATTAAAAAATAAGTCTTTTTTATAAAAAAATTTATTTTAGCGCTATTTGGGCCAAGACATGAAACTCTGGGTCAAGATGCTAGAATGTGAAACTCTCATGTGACATGATATCTTTTGTTACTTAAAAAACAGTAGATTTTTAAATATTTACTCGAATGAACCGTATTCGAATTATTTACGACTACAGACTATAGATGACCACTTACATGAACTTCATTCTCTTGAACAGTAAAATTTTCCATCTTCAGGAGATAGTTGCTTTAGAGTTCTCCTACCGGTTGGGTATCTCTACACAATTTTCAAGAAGATCGCATCTTATTTTTTTGTGTGGGGGGGGGGGAGTTTGATTCCTATGTGTGGAAATACGCAATTTTTTATGTGCTAATTGCACTGATGAGCAACTTGAAAATTAATAAACTGTACACATTTAGAGTTAGCATAAATAATACATTTTATAGTTGCATATATTGTAATCAAAATTTCACATTTCAGAGTTTTTGTTAACAACTTTTCGACTTGGCGCCCATTTCGGTTTGCGCGACGATCGGTTGCCACATGGAACAGCTTGCCAGCAGAGGTAATCCCGAAATTCTTTCTCTTGACGCGTTCAAGAGAAGGTATAACAAATACCTCAGTGTTGGAAAACGAGGTAAACACCAGGACTAGCGGCATATCATCCCCTGTGATGGAGCCGCGAAACCTATAATAAAAAACAACATAATTTGTTACTATGAACTGTTTGGTCCAAGGTGTTCTTAAATGTGAGAGAGGCTACTGGTACCCCCGTTTTTGAATTCATGTTTAACATTCATAAAACAAATCTTCGACAATGGTAATTATCCCTGAAAATAGTCACCCCTCCCTATATTTATCAGAAGGGCGGCCTGAAATATCAAATATTTATTGTAAGGTCAACATTTCTAGTTTTCAAGAAAAATTCTTTGAAAAATTCTTTTATAGAGATATCCCCCGTAGAAACCGAAAGGGAGATAAGACGTCCCGACCGGTCACGCGTTTTCCTATTACCCCTCAACACTAGCAGAGAAACAAGAAGACGCAATAAAAAAGATTAAAAACAGAACAATAAGAAACATTGCCTTAAAATCTCGGTGAAAACAAAGCCCCTGCTAAAACTTGCCCCCTTTCCCCCTGAAATTTACCGGCAGCACTCATGGTTCTCCCCCACCTCCTTATCTTTTTTCCTGTGTGAAAATGAATGGAATCTTTACAATGCAAAAATATGTTTCAACAATAAGAGGGAGACTGCCACCCTAAAGCCCCCATTTTATGAGCTTGGTCTAAATATATTCCTGGGAATGAATGAATATAAAAGATTAATTTCTCCCCCACAAACCTAAAGTAAGATCGCAAACCCCTCCTCAATAATGACTGACGAACAATTACACACCTCTATTTGTGATCGTATGAAGCGTCAAATAAATCAATTTAGAAAAGTTGGGTAAAAAATATATTTCTGAAGCTTGAGGCACACTACCTCCTAACCTACACAAAGATCCATCACACCTCAGGGACAAAATGAATCAATTAGCTAAATGAAGCTTTAGGTGCATGCATTAACCTTTTACTTTGTATTGACTAATTCCAACTTTGGGGGCGTTTGTGCCACTTCCTCTGCAACTGGAAGATTATGGTCTATAGTTGTTGGATAGTTTTAAATCAATTGGCTGTCTCAGAATTTTCCCTCTTTATTGTTCCTTTTTGAGCCTAAATGGTTGTCTTGCACCTCAAAATGGCAGAAAAATTGCACCTCAAATTCGCTGTGGGAAAATCTGTTTGCTACTTTAAAATGACACCAAAGCTTTTAATTTACTTTGAAATGGGCACCTCCCCACATTGTAAGACTATTAGTTCGACACGATAAAAAAACAACATATACAAAAAAAGAAAAAAAAATAAACACACAGGCATCATCACCCTTCTCAGAAAAAAATTTAATGTTTCGAATTTTTATAGATCGTGCCTAGAAACGTATGAAATAGAATACTCTGATATACTGAATTTGACAGTGTAATTTTAGTCAAGTTCAACGCCTCTTTTTTGGGATATTTTCCCCTATGTTCAAAATGTTTAGCAAATTTTGTCTGGGTCATAAATTTTGGGGGTATATTAAACTTAATACATTTTACATTTATAGAATAATGACTAAAGTCAGTTTTTTCGGCATACATATTTTTGCCAAAATCCGTTTTTTAGAAAATAGGATACATAGACATAGACATAGACATAGGTTTATTAAGAACGAACAGCGTAGCGATGGCTAATTTATGTCGTCTTTACAACAATATGGAAAAAAAAGAAAAAAAAAAATACAAATGACACTATAAGAACACTAACACGTGAATACAAATAACACTAAGTCTTGTTGTATGCTTCTACAAAAAAGGGGACAAACGTGTTTTTGTAGCGGTTGGTCCTGCAGACCGGGGGTTGTAGCTTCAACTGGGATCTGGTTCTTTGGTTAACAGGAGCATCGGGTGGGAGGATCAGTCTGTGATGGGGCGAAGATAGCAGTGACTTGCCGAGGGACATGATCAGTGATAATCGTCTGTCGCTGAGGGATTCAAGGTTCAGTTCTTGTAAGAGTTTGTTGTAGTCGTCACTTCTGTTACCAACGATTATGTTAACTGCTCGTTTCTGCAAAGATTCAAGGTCATCGCAAAGGTAGTGGGTGCTCTGGACAAAAGGTCCCCAGACAGCGACGGCGTATTCGAGTAGAGGTCTCACATACGTAATATAGGCATTTTTTAGGCTTTGAGTGTCGCAGCCAAACCTGCGCATCAGGACTAGGGTCTGAAGTGATGCATTGCCAGCCTTAATAACCTTCTCCACGTGTTCGGTGAATGTGCAGTCCATCGATAATGTGACTCCGAGGATTTTTGCAGATGGAACAATAGGGAAAGGGACTTGCGGGAATTCCAGATCACGTTTTAAGGGGCAAAACCTGAGGATCGTTGATTTATCTGCATTCAGTGTCAACTTGTAACGTTCACAGTCCTCAGAGAAGGATGCCAGAAGGGTCTCGCTGAACTGACGTTCGATTACACCTTCTCTCACGAGGTATTTGAGGACAAATGATAAATCGTCGACGAATTTGAGTCGCTCTTCGAAATTCTGAAGGAGGAAGTTGATGAGGGAGATAAATATGAAACCAGCAAGTCTTGTACCCTGAGGGGCTCCACAGGTAAGTTTAGACCAGTATGAGATCAAGTCACCTTCAAACAATGGAAATACACACTGCGTTCTGTCCTGAAGGAAGCTCATCACTAATGCAAGAGACCGCTTCTGTGCGCCCATTGCTCGCATATTTTTTGCTGCCGTAAGATGACAAATCAGGTCAAATGCCTTCCTGAAATCGGCGAGAGCTAGGTCGATGAAGGTACTGCCCTTGTCAAGCCACTTAAAGATAATGTCAACTAGGCGCACGAGGTATATCGAGGTACTGCAACCTTTGAGGCCGCCATACTGGTAACGGTCTATGTTTTCCCGCGTTTGTTTGAGCAATTCACGCAGGATGAATGACTCGGTGACTTTTGCAAAGGTAGATGTGATTGATATCGGTCGTAACTCGTTGCAAGATTTGGGTGTTTTAGTCTTCGGTATAACACGCACAAATGCGCGTTTCCAGCACGACGGGAAAGTTGACTGGGCGAAACATTCGCTGATGATGTGTCCAAGTGGCTTGGCGAGGAAAAGAGAGAACTCTCGTATTAACCTTATAGGCAGCTCTTCAGGAAAAGAGCTACTGGATGGACACAACTTGTTCAGCTCTTTGAAAACTTGATACTCAACTATTTCGATTTCACCTTCGTCGGGGCATATTAACAGTAGATTCTCTATTTCAGTGTTAGTTGGGGCAGGAAAGGATGTACAAATGTCAGTAAAGTAATTGTTGACGTCATTTGCACTCACGAGTGACCCATCATCGTTCAGAATACGGATACTGGATGATACTGTTTTTCCAGCAATCTGCCTCACTAGACGGTGCCATTTACGGGGATCCTTTTTTATTTCAGGGTCCAAAAGGGATTTTCCGAAGGACTTTCTTGCCTCGCGACAAAGGCTAACGATTTTGTTTCTTAATAATCGTAACGACGTTGCGTCTCCACTTGACTGCCTTACAGTGTTTTTTTCGCGAATCAGCTGTTTTATTTTTGGAGTAATCCAGGGCTTGTCAGATTCGCTCACGACAAATGGCTTTTCCGGGAAAATTTCTAAGTATTTCTCATAGAGTAGGGACTGAAATATTTCTGCTTTCCTGTTGACATCGCTTTCGTTGTATACTTCGCTGAAGCAGTGAGTACCGACCCACATTCCGTACGTATTAATAGCAGACCTCGTGATAGGTCTCCGGAGTACTTTTATTTTCTTAAGCTTCCTGATTTCACTTTTTGCCTTCATCAGCAGAGTGTGATGGTCCGATTTGCCCAATGGCCCGTTCGAAGACACGTCTTTGTAATATGGAGCAAGGTTTGTAAGAATAAGGTCAAGGGTGCTCCCGGTCACATGGGTGGGTATCTTGACCACTTGTGACATACCCAGCGTATTAGCAAGCCATTGTTTCTTTGTTTGGTTGAAGTCACCAGCTAATATGAAGCCCGGGCGGCTATACCGCTGACGTAATGTGTCTAACGTAGACTGAAGGTAGGATACCAACAGCCGTCTGTTCTTGGCGCTTTCAGGATAGTAGATACTTGCAATAATGATGCAAGAGACATCTCTTGGTAAATGTTTTGGCTTGCATAATGCCCAGATCGCTTCATGGCTAGGGTCATTGAAGTTATCTAAATATTTGCAGGGGATATCATCGCGTACATACAGGGCAACACCTCCGCCAATCCTGTCTGTTCTAGTGTTCAAGAAAACCTTGTAACCAGCCATCCTTCCACTTGTTTCATCGAGCTGCCATGTTTCGGTAATTGCGGCGATATGGATATTATTCTGACGTAGAATGACATCTAACTCATCTACTTTATTCGTTAGTGAGCGGACGTTGCTCAGAAGGAAGTTTGGAAGTTGGTGTTTACAAGAGAGAATTACCTGCTTTTCATTAGAACAATTAACTTCTTACACACAGTTCGTTGCGACGAAGTGTTTGATAACAAAGCAGATAATGACTGTATCCAATTTAACTAAAAAATCATATTGAAAGCAAAACCATGTTTCTAGTTCAATTTATTTAATTTTGTGGGTGGGAAGCTTTTGAATTAACTGTTTCTTTGCTTAATTTCCATCCCAGATATCTGTTGGCTCCCTGTAGCTCATAGTTAGTTATAGGGAGCTAGGGTGATACGAACATTTTTTTCAGAATGTGGTCTTAAAACTTGAATGTCTTACATCGTTCTAGATCACGAGTTATTTGACCTAAATTAGATCTACAACGGTTTCAGAGAAACCATCATCTTTAGATCATAGGCAGATCGCGCTGCCTAAGTAAAGAACGATTTTGGCACAACACATTATTTATTTTTTTGGTTTCTATACCAGGGCACTTCGTATCGAAGGAGTTGTCGTAGAAACTTCTAAAAGAGCTCATTCGATTGGAAATTGGAGTGGCTAGTCCCTTTTTAATGGTCAAAAGTGATTAGAGGGCAACTAGCCCCCCCTTTACGCCCTTCGTTCCCCCAAACACATCCAATAAAAATTTTGAGATAGCCATTTGGTTCAGCGTAGTTGATTTCATGATAGAAAATATATTTTTAAGGAGGACACTCCCGCACAACCCTCAGGGCAAGGGTTTTAAGTTGTGCCCTAGGGGCACACAAGAACGATGTTGGCACTTCGTATCGAAGACGTTGTCGTAGAAACTTCAAAAAGGGCTCATTCAATTCGAAATTGGAGTGGTTTGTGCCCTTTTTAATAGTCGAAAGTGAATGGAAGGCGACTAACACCCCTTCCATGCCCACCATTTCCCGAAACACATCCAAACAAAATTTTGAGATAGCCATATTGTTCAGCGCATTTATTTCCAAATGGAAATTATGGTTTTTAGAAGGACACTCCCCCAGAGCCCTCAGGGCAAGTGTTGTAAGTTATAACCTGGGGACATATAAGGTTTTTATAGAACGCGTTGTCGTAGAAACTTAAAAAAGGGCTCATTCGAATGGAAACTGAAATGGCTAGTGCCCTTTTTTTAATAGTCGAAAGAGGTTGGAAGGCAACTAACACCCCTGCCACGCCTACCATTTCTCCAAACACATCCAATCAAAATTTTGAGATAGCAATTTGGTTCCACGCAGTTTAAAGTTCAGGAAATTTTACCTTTGAGCAGAACACTCCCCCAAAGTCTTCAGGGCAAGGGTTATGAGTTATGCCCTGGGGGCATATAAGTTTTTATTGAAATCATTGTTGTAGAAGCTTGAAAAAGGGCTCATTCGATTGGAAATTCAAAGGTCTAGTGCCCTTTTTAATAGTCGAAATTTATTGGAGGGCAACTAGCCCCCCCCCCCTCCGCACATCATTCCCCCAAAGACATCCAATCAAAATTTTGAGATAGCAATTTTGTTCAGCGTAGTTGATTTCCAGATAGAAAATATATTTTTGAGGAGGACACTCCCCCGGAGCCCTCAGGGCAAGTGTAAGTTATGCCCAGGGGACATATAAGGTTTTTTATAGAAGGTGTTGTCGTAGAAACTTCAAACAAGGCTCATTCGATTGGAAATTCAAATGGCCCTTTTTAGTAGTCAAAAGTGATTGGACGGCAACTACCCCCCTCTCACGCCCATCTTTCCCCCGAACACATCAAATCAAAATTTTTAGATAGCCATTTTATTCAACATAGTTTTAAGTTCTGGAAATTAGGTCTTTGAGGATGAACCCCCCCCTCCCCCACAGCCCTCAGGGCAGGGGTTGTAAGTTATGCACTGGGGGCATATAAGGTTTTTATAGAACGCATTGTCGTAGAAACTTCTAAAAGGGCTCATTCGATTGGAAATTGAAATGGATAGTGCCCCTTTTAATAGTCGAATATGATTGGAAAGCAGCTAGCACCCCTTCCTCGCCCACCATTTCCCCAAAGACATCCAATAAAAAATTTTAGATAGCCATTTTGTTCCACGCAGTTTAAAGTTCAGGAAATTACACGTTTGAGCAGGACACTCCCCCCAAAGTCTTCAGGGCAAGGGTTATAAGTTATGCCCTTGGCAAATATAAGTTTTTATTGAGATCTTGGTCGTAGAAACTTGAAAAAGGGCTCATTCGATTGGGAATTCAAAGTTCTAGTGCCCTTTTGAATAGTCGAAAGTTGAACGTAGTCGAAAGTTCTGGAAATTAGGTCTTTTAGGATGATAACCCCCCTCAGAGCCCTCAGTACAAGGGTTGTAAGTTATGCCCTGGGGACATATAAGGTTTATATAGAAAGTTATTGTAGAAATATCAAAAAGGGCCCATTTTTTTGAAAATGAAATTGCCCTTTTTAATAGTCGAAAGTGAGTGGAGAGTAATTGATCCCCCTCTCACACCCACCATTTCCCCAAACACATACAACCAAAGTTTAGAGATAGCCATTTTGTTCAATGTTGTTGAAAGTTCTTGAAATTATGCATTTAAGGATGACAAACCCCCAAGAGCCCCCAGGGCAAAGGTTGTAAGTTATGACCTGGGGGCATATAAGGTTTTTATAGATAGAGTTTTCGTAAAAAGTTCAAAAGGGGCTCATTCAATTGGAAATTGAGAGGGCTAGTACCCTTTTTAATAGTCTAAAGTGATTGGATGCTAGCTAACCACCCTCTAACGCGCAACACTCCTACAACACTCTCCTACAATCACATCCAATCAAAATTTTCAGATAGCCATTTTGTTCAACGTAGTAGAAAGTTCTGGAAATTAGGTCTTTGAGGATGACAACCCCCGCCCTCAGGGCAAGGGTTGTAAGTTATGCCCTGGGGGCATATAAGGTTTTTATTGAAAGCATTGTCATAAAAACTTCAAAAGGGCTCATTTGATTGGAAATTGAAAGGGCTAGTGCCTTTTTTAATAGTTGAAACTAATGGGAGAGCGACAAACGCCCCTCTCACGCCCACCATTTTCCTAAACAAATCCAATCAAAAGTTTTAGATAGCCATTTCGTTTAACGTGGTTGAAAGTTCTGGAAATTATGTCTTAGAGGATTACAACCACCCTCACAGCCCTTGAGGTAAGGGTTGTAATTTATGACCTGGGGGCATATAAGATATTTATAGAAATCGTTGTCGTAGAAACTCAAAAAGAGCTCATTCAATTAGAAATCGAAAGGCCTAGTGCCGTTTTTAACAGTCGAAAGTGATTGGAAGGCTTGAAATTTCTATAGTACAGATCGATGTGGGTATAATGTATGATTTTTTGTTGTTGTTGTTTGGACCAGGGCACTTCGTATCGAAGGAGTAGTTGTAGGAACTTCGAAAAGGGCTCCTTCGACTGAAAATAGAAAAGGGCCGATGCCCTTTTTAACAGTCGAAAGTGATTGGAGGGCAACTAATACCCCTCCCACGCCCACCTTCCCATTTGCCTTTATGTTTACAAGCTAAATGTTGCCTTAAGATTAAGTCAAAATGCATTGTGCTAATGCTAATTCCCAATAAGGCATCTCAGCAGTATCCCAAGAACAACTGAGGGTATTATGTTCAAACTCTCGTGGCTACTTCTGCTCTTAAAATTTAACCAAGTCAAAATAGCGTAAGTGTATCCAAGCTATCAAAGAAAGTAAGCACATTTTTTTGCAATGGTATCAAGTTTTCTATTTCAGGTCAACTAGAGGAGGTATGAAACGAAATTAAACACTACTATTTGTGTCCAGATTTTTAAAAGGGTATAAGTTGCTAAAAATTGCTGAAATTGTTTCTGCAGCATACAAATAGAAGGCCAAACTATAAAGTCTTAAAAAAACGAAAAGATTTAAAGTATTAATTTCTTTTTCCCTTAAAAGACTATGTCAATATAAAACAAACAGAAATTAATTAAAAAAACTTTTTCCACAAAATAAGTTTTTCAAAGAAAAGTAAAGAACTCCATTAAACAAAAAATGAGCAAAAATAGAATCAAAAAATTTACCAATCGTGAAACTACCGCAAATCTTTATCGATAAATAAATGAAACCCAAAATGAACAGAAATTACAATAAATAACAGAGTCAAACTCAAAATGAGCAGAAATTAACATAACTTGGGCTCAAAACTTCTATGCCTTCCCAAGGCCAGAACATAATTTGCACTTAAAAAAAAAAAAAAAACAAATGAATGTGCATTGTCAGTTTAATATACATTTACTGAAATTTAGTAATGAAAATGTTAATATTATTTGATTTATTAAAGTTTTAAAAGTAAAAGCATTTATATTTTTTCAGTAAAGTGCAAATTATGATCTGGCCTTGGGAAGGCATAGGGGTTTGGAGCCCAACTTATGTTAATTTCTGCTCGTTTTGAGTTTGACTCGGTTATTTATTGTAATTTCTGTTCATTTTGGGTTTCATTTATTTATCGATGCTGATTTGCGGTAGTTTCACGATTGGTAGATTATTTGATTCAATTTTTGTTCATTTTTTGTTTAATGGAGTTCTTACTTTCATTTGAAAAACTTATTTTGTAGAAAAAATTATTAATTAATTAATGAAAAAAGGCTACTGAGAGCCCTATTTGTTTTTAATTGTAACGGTTGTTTTAATACTAATCGATCAAGTGATAGTTTTATGTCAGCACTAATCTTGTATCTAAATAAAAAAAATGTATATTTTACTTTTCAGCTACCGATGCTTAAACCCTTAGACGACCCGGAGAGCTTTAATACCGAAAAATATATTGAATCAAGGCCGGAGTTTCAGTGGTCCCCAGACAAGGGTAAGTGAGAATTAGGAACAGGCACGCCAATTGGGAGGGGGAGGGGTATTGTTGTACCTAGAGTTTTTACTCCTTCCTCGATTTTAAAGTATTTTTTCTATTCTCATTAAAACTTGCTTGTTTGGTATTTGCATAAAAAAATTGAAAAATAACAGATTTGAAAAACAAATCCCCCTAGATTGTGACTTAACGCTCCTGGATAGCGGTACGTTTTCATTTTTCCAAACGATTTTTTGTAGGCCGTGGAGCTGACATTGTTAAGAGCCAATGATGCTTAACAGAATACTAATGGATTCTACAGAATCGTTTGAACCTTATTTTATGGTGAATCACTCTTTGACGCTCCAGTATTCTAGTGCTCTTTTAACTGTTCTAACTGTCCTAACTGTTCTATAACATGGTCTTATTTGCTACTTAAAACAACCAAGAACCTAGTAATAAATTCGAGTACTAAATACTCCGCTGTGGAGTAATAAATACTCCACAGCCACAGTACTAATGCGATCACTCAAAGGGGAAAAGAATATTAAAAAAGTTCATCACAAACTCAATAAGGCCAAATTTACTTCTTATATCAAGTAAAAAAAAAATAACAGAAACAAAAGCAGTGTCCCAATCTTAAAAGCTAATCAATGCTACCAACGCAAAAATGTGATTTTCCTTGTTGATCGACAGTTGGGACTGTGATCTTCCAGTCAAGGATCTATGACAATAACAATTTCAAGGTGTGCTTCTTAATTTTATTTTACCTAATTGTGAGGTTTTTGAGCTCTTTTTAAAAAAAGTCGTAAAGTTTTTTTTTCTCGTAACCGCAAATTGCTTCTCCGTCAAATATACATGAAAATACTATTCCAAAACGCTGTAAAGGGAAAATGTTTTGAATAGAGAGCTTTTTAAAAATGCATTGTTTAAAATCAAGGCATTAATCGGTTAGGTCCACTATTTACTAGGTTACAACTTCTGCTATAAAAATGATTACAAACATTTTAAGCACTCATAATGAATATAAGCATTCTCGCCTAAGTGCCGATTTAGCCCTTTTTGTCCCATAGGACAAATTATACCCCCAAACCAGGCCAGAACGTTAAAGCGTGCCAACCAAAATAACCAACCAATTTATAGGTATCTAGGAGTTT
>JAQQPU010019424.1:0-15530 GCA_029168905.1 Artemia sp. Kazakhstan ARC1039
TACGAGCATCTCGAAACTAGTATTCGAAAAAAGTGTCTGAATTATTAACTTATTCGCTGAGCATTGTTTGATTAAGGATATCCAGAAAACCTGAACAATTCTTGGCAGTATTGTGGTAGAAACCTTATATTAAACAAAACTTAACAGGGATGCCAATTGGATGGAAAAAATTTACACCTAGAGTTTGAAAATCACTTTCCCCCTTGTATTTTATGTAAAAAAAAAAACAACTAAATCTAGAAAAAAAAAACACAAGGAAATCAGGGAAAACAAGGAAATTTTGTGTGTAAATCAGGGTATAGGAGGCATTTCTAGAAGGGCAGGGGTGGAATACTTGTTTTATGTCTAAAATTACCTTCACCAAGCGAAGCCTGGGCTCCTAGTGCTGCATATTTAAAACCGATAACATTAGATAAAGAGTATGGGTTTGTACTACTTATTTGTGAGCATAAAACTTCTAAATTGTGAGAAAAACAGTAATAATCCTGGACACATTTATATCAATTATTTTTTAGGTGCTGGTTAAAAGAAAATATTTAAAAAACAAAAATACCAAGAAGTTAACATGGCACTGTACATAGAAACAGTTCTACATTTATGGGTTAGTATATGAATCCAAAACGCAAGGAATAGGACATTATCAGCAGTCAGCACTCACTAGGCGTTTCGATTACGAGTAAGAGAATTTGGAGGTATATTGGAGTTATGATTTAAATATTGGAGCTAAAAAATTAAAACAATTAAATATTTTCTGGAGCTTTACGGATCGGGGGAAAATTTTGGGGGGATTCAAACCCCATCCCTTTTAGATACAATCTAGATTGACTTAGTATTTCTATTGTTCGTTGATGTTCTTTCATTTTCTGAGGCTTTCTAACAGTTCATGGTAACGAACTGTAGGTAAGGAGCGACCCGGCTCAATAGTAACCGAAATTTTAAAAACGGAATTTTGGTACCAATAGATACACCAAAAGAATCAAATTTTTATGCTGATTTCAAATATATAAGTTTTATTAAGTTTAGTATTACCCATCAAAAGTTACGTGCCTGAGAATATTTGCCTTATTTTCGAAGAAAGGGTAAAACAACCCCTAAGAGTCATAGAACACCATCAGATTCAGTGTATTTGAGAATCCTACTATAGAAGTTTCAAGCTCCTATCTTCAAAAATGTGGAATTTTGTATTATTTGCCAGAAGAAAGATAATGGATGCGTGTTTATTTGTTTTTTTTTGTGTTTTATTTCCCAGGGGTGATTGTATCGATCCAGTTGTCCTAGAATATCGTAAGAGGACTCATTCGAACGGAAATTAAAATTTATAGTTCCCCAATTAAGTGTCCAAAAAATTGGAGGGCAACTTGGCCCCCTCCTACGCTCAGTTTTTTCCCGAAGTCACCCAATCAAAATTTTGAGATAGCAATTTTGTTCAGCATAGTCAACTTTCAGGCGTTTTCAGGATTTTTTTTCTAGTGGGGGGGGTCAGAGTAGGGGTTACGGGGTAGAATATTTCCATGGAGGATGTTTCCTTAGGTTAGGTTTGTCTATGAAAATATTGGTGAAGTGGGAAGTCTAAGTTCCCCCACAACACTTTCTAAAGTTGCCTCTGACGTCGGTGGCAACAGCAGCAGCACTTTAAAAAATGCAAAAGAGTATGTAGAAAATGAACCGAGTTACACTCTGCATCGGAATCGTAGGCTTCGTGGCAAACAATATCGACAAACTAAAGCCTTTTTCCCTCTGCATATAATGCAAACAGATCTTTTAACTCTAGATGAGGTTCAAAGACTTTACAATACACCCTACAAATATATTCTAGTGGCAATCAGTGTCTTTAGTCGCTATGCATATGCCATTCCATTGCGATCAAAGAGAGGTATTGAAGTTGCTCAGGCCTTAAAAAGTATTCTTGAACAAGATAACTATAAAAAAACAAAGTGACAATGGTAGCGAATTTGTTAATCCACATGTGCAAAAGGTTCTATTGAAATATAATACAAATCTCTATCATAGTCACAGTCTGATAAAGGCTGCATTGGCTGAACGATTGATAAGAACGATTCGTCTATTAATTTTGAGATATTGTACACTGAAAAATACTGCTGCTTTTATTCATGATATAGATAAAATTATCCAAATATATAACCAACGACCTCATCAATCACTGTCCAGTGTTAGTCCTCAGGAAGTTCATTGCAGTGAAAATACATTTGACACTTTTCTTAAACAATATTCCAGTGAAAAAACAAAAAATGTGAAGAAGAAATTCAATGTTGGCGGTACTGTTCGAATTAATCCAGCAATATTTTTCAAACCAGCAATTTTTTAAAAACCAGCAATATTTTTAAAAACCAGCAATATTTTTCAAAAGGGGAATTATTTATGGAGCACTGAACTTTTTAAAGTATCCAAAATCCTAGACACCGAACCCACGACATATCTTCTGCGAGACAACAAAGATGATAAATTCCTCGGCGGTTTTTATGAATATGAACTACAAAAAGTTAGAAACAGTAGTGAAATTTATCAAATTGAAAAGATATTAAAGAGCCGTACTTGCAGGGGCAAGAGACAGTTGCTTGTTCGTTTCCTGATCAGTTTTTTGCTTAGATCAACTCTTGGTTTTTCCTTTTGCCAAAGTTCAATAACAAAAAACAGTAATTAAAGAGCATTTTGCACAGTTTTGTCCAAACTTTAAATAATATAAAAACAAACTTCAATTACATAAACGAATATCACAAAAACTAAGGTTTGAAATTGCTCAAGCTGAGGATGAAGAAAAAAACCTACTGGCTATTCAAAATCAGCAAAGTGTCAACATTTTATTCCTCAGAATTGATTCTGCCTTTCAGTGATTAAATTAAAAAAAAGGTTTTTCATCTGAAAGTAAGAAGCAACACTAAAACTTAAAACTCGCTTTTCAATCTAATTTCTTTAGTATTCAAAAAAAACTTCTCATTTAATTAAACAACCCTTGTGTTTCAGGAGTTGTCCTTAAAGAATTGGGAAAAAAGGCATATATATACAAAGTATCCCCTCATATACTTTGAAGCAAAAAGAATTCTGGCAAAGATTTCGGCTACCTATCTCTCCGGTTTTTCTGATGTTTCCTACCTGGCTTACGCTGATGATCTGCTTTTTATAAGCCGTACTAAAACTGGTCTATCTAACATGGTTTCTCGTGTTGCTACTTCTTTTTCAGATATAGGCCTTTCTCTTAATGTAGATAAATGTAAATTTCTTTCTTTTAATAATATTTCTAGTACTTCCCTTCGCTGTAGTGGCTTTACTATCCCTCTCGTAGATTCTCTTCGATGGCTCGGTATTTCTATTACTAATAGTCTTCCGAGCTTGCGCCAGCGCACAGTCTCAGATATTAATATGAAAATTAAATTAGGATATGCTAAGATTGTTGCCAATAGAGGTAAATATAATAAACTCGCGTTAGCCAAGCTCTACTCAACTTTTTGTGACCATTCAATTCTTTTTGCTTCTGGAATTTTTCTCCTTCTGAAGAAAACTGAGTTAAAAAGAATCCGGATTAATTATTTTAGATTTTGTAAATTTTTGTTGTTTCTTCCACCTTGGACCAAAAACCGGGTAATTATTAATAAATTTCTTGTTCCTAATATTACTGAAAAACTGGAAGCACTACACAGAAAACTTTCAAATACTGCTTGTATCCGTTTTTCTCCGCACCATCACCTTATCAGGTTTTTTCAGTCGTAAGTTATTTTTCTTTTATTTGTTTAGTTGTTTTTCTCTGTTTGGTCATTCTACAATTTAGATTTGTAAAGAGTGATTAAAAATCCAATAATGATAATATTAATGCCTGCTTATTAGATTCTGCAAGTTGTCAGTTTTTTTTTCCCCTCCTTTCACGTTATTATTATTATTTTTTTTTTTTTGCTCTTGTTTCTTTTAAATTATTATGTGTTACGCTGTAATTTGGTAATTTTTGATTTATATATTGTCTTGTGCCGCATTTTTTGTGTTTTTCCTCGTGATACTCCACGTATTGTACCTCTGTATAGTGTGGGTTAAAAATAAATAATAATAATAATAATATATAGGATAATTTATGTTCTTTTTATGTCATAATTTTGCTCCTTACTTTCAGCTGAAAAACTTGTTTTTTTACTTGGTTTTTCAAATAATACCGCAAAATCTGCCTCCATGGAAAATCCCCTTCAGGAAAATTACTCCTTGGAAAGTTCCTTCCACACAAAATCCCCCAGACAATTCCATCCCTGCTGAAGATTTCATCCGGGAAACTTCTTGCGGACAATTCCGCCCAGAAAATTCTCTTTGGCCTACTTTCATTTGAAAAAAAAACGACTATTATTTCATTAATTTTTTTCTTTTTTTAATCATGCCGTAAATCTCCCGTCCGTAGAAAATTTTTACTGGAAATTCGCCCCTCACAATGGAGAGCTTCGCCAGTAGAAAATTCCCCCTTTGAGAATTTCTCCGGAGAAAAATACTCCCCACGGAAAGGTCCTCTCGACGATTTCAACTACTTTGAAAAATCTTCCAAGGTAATTTCCCCGGAACTTCTCCACATGCAAAATTGCATTAGCAATAGCAATGTAAGACAAATAAAAAGAATTTTGTGTGGGAATTCGAGCTATGTCCGTTTACTTCCCAATAACAAACACTACATGTAAACAATAGGAAAGCTTCATAACTTAGAGCCCTTTCCTCAGGGGCTGAGGGGGTCTTGTCATCCTCAGATGCATAGTTATTTGACCTTTCAACTATGCTGATCAAAACAGCTATCTTGAATTCTAGATCGGATGACTTTGGAAAAAACGGGTGTTGGAGGGGGGAGAGAAGAGTTGCCCGTAAATCTTTTTGGTCACTTAAAAAGGCAGAAGGACTTTTAATTTCTGTTTGAACCAGCCCTCTCAGGCCCTCTCAAGAAGGCTGATCACACGAAAAAAAATGGCGAAAAGGAAACTTCAAGATGTCCCCAAGAATGTTTGAAAAGTTCAAAAGAAAGAAATAAGGAAGCCGCTCGAAATTACAGACTAAAGATGCGAACCCGGAATCAAGATCTTGAAACAGAGGTAGAATTTTTGAAAAAGAAAATTGCGCTGCTGGAAGAAGAATTGAAATCTCTTATATAGAGAAGAAAAAGTCAAAATTCTAGTTTTCAAAATTATTATTCCATAGGCTAGTTTTGAAATATTATGTAGGTTAAAGGAAATTTTTTGCCTTAGATTTGGATGTAAAGAGAAAAAAATATCCCCCGTCCTGAAAAATGTCCGTTTACTTCCCAATAACTAACACTACAAGTAAACAATTGGAAAACTTCATAACTTAGAGCCCTTTCCCTAGGAGCTGTGGGGGTCTTGTCATCCTCAGAGGCATAGGTATTTTATCTTTCAACTATTCTGATCAAAACGGCTATCTTAAATTTGAGACCGGATGACTTTGGAAAGAAAACAGTTGTTGGAGCGGGGGGGGGGGAGAAGAGTTGCCCGTAGATCTTTTTGGTCACTAAAAAATGGCAGAAGCACTTTTAATTCCTGTTTGAACCAGCCCTCTTCTGATTTTCTAGGACCATCGGTTCAATAAAATCACCCTGGCAAAAAAAAAAAAAAAAAAAAAAAAAAAAAAACTCGGTTTTAAATCAGAAAACTAGGGTTTTCTGATATTCTGAATCTGATGGTAGGATTTTCAAGAACATTCGTTGAAATTTTGGAACTGTCTCCCCCCCCTTTCTCGAAAACAACACAGAATTCCTGAGGCTCGTAGCTTCTGATGTGGCCGGTAAACTTAATGAGCTTTATATATCTGGAATCAGCATGAAAAACTTATTCTTTTGATGTGTTTATTGTTATCAAAATTCCATTTTTTAGAGTTTAGGTTACTATTGGGCCGAGTCGCTTCTTACTTATAGTTTGTTACCCTGAACTGTTTGATTAACTGATCAGCTTCGGAAAACGCTCTCAGAAGGGAAAGTGGTGGCGGGCATGGACATTAATTTCATGATAACCTCGTATAGGTGTTTCTGAAACCCATATTATGAGACTTCAACGAACTGAGTGAATCTGTTTTTCTTACAACTAAAGACTCCTTATTGAAAATCTTCAGAGCCGTGACAGATCTGGCTGCTGACGAAGTATGTCAAGCATTGACTACTGAAACTTCTTCATGTGATCCCCAGAAACTGGCTTAATTCTGTGATGGCTGAATCACAGGGATTGTCACCGCACTTGCATCTGTTGATACAGATTCAGCAGCCAGCAAGGCCAAATCCATGCCCCTTGCTTTTTGTTCTCAACTTGGAGAAGATTGTAAGGGGAAATATACATTTTCATGAAACGTGGATCAAGGTATTTAGTAATCGTGACGGGTGTGATCTGACCAAGACCTATAAGCCTAGAAGACACGTTATCTAGCCAAGCATTTCAGGAGTCCTCAGCAACATTTGAGGGTCCACCCTCCCTAACCGTAGTTTGATTTTGAGAACAGGCTATGCCAACTTATGTATGTAGCTGTGTATGCTGTAAAGCAGCATTACATTACTTTTCTTCTTCTCGACCATTTGCGAAACATTTTTCTATGTTGGATTTTTTTTTCGCTGGACGTTCACCAGTAGATAGCAAGAAAAACCGAAAATATTAGAAAATTTCCAAATATCGTTTTCGATATTGATATTTACGTTTCGATATTCGCTGTATCTATATCAATATCGAATATCGCCCAATCTTAGTTTATATCGTAATAATTTTTTTTTGTTTTGTTATTGTCAATAAGTTTATAATGTCTTTCTGTTAGAATTTGTTTTGCATACAACATACTATTATTGTACTAAAGAGGGAATTGGTCTGGAATTTTTTGTATTGCATTCATTTTTATGGCAAACTTTTCTCAAAATAAAAAGCAATGTTTGAAATAAGGGTTTATTTTAAACCACTCAAAGCTAATTCAATTTAGTTTATGGGGAAAGGGTCAATGAACTTACAACTAAGGTCCTAGAATAAAGGGAGAGGGTTCATTCCCTTTCTTGGAGGGCATTAGCCCCCATTTCCCCGAAGTATTCCAATCAAAGTTTTGAGGTAACCATTTTGTTTAGGATATAAAACAAATCTATTTCGTATTATATCGTATGATTTACTGATACCTCAACCAATACATCCTCGAATGCGAGTGTCTTCTATCAATCAAACCACCTTTAAACCTAAACAATGTCCATGGAATAACAAATGACCGGTCAAAACGTTATTAATAATGAATTGTAGATGTCAGAAAAACTAAAATGGAATAAGGACATTGTTAATAACATCACTTTACATATAAGATCAAAATAACCCCCATAGAAGAGGATATTTTGTACAAAGGTTTTCATTTTTCTAGTAAAATGTCCAAAACGGAATGCTACAAGTAAACGAGACAATGCTATCAATCGCAAGAAAGACACCATATTGTGTTTCGATGCTTCAAATCTTGAAAAAGTTACCTTTGTTTAGAAATAGATCGCGCTGTTGGATCTACTGTTGGAACTATTACATAAGGTTCTAAAATGCATTAAAACAAAAAAATATGATGCAATGTGTTTGCTACAATGTTTTTCACCGCTACTAATGAGATTTTAATATATTATTCTTTTTATAATAGATGTGTTATTCTACATAAGTGATAAATCTTGCTCTAATACTCCTCCCAACGGCTTGTTCCTTGTCGTACGCTATGAAATTATGGGAAACCCCAAAATAATTTTATTTTTTCGGGGTTTTATTAGTCAAGTAAAACTTATTTTGTGTGTATTTTACGTGGTATGTAATAGCTAAATAAATGGGGCTCAGATAATGGAATTTAAAGTTGGCGCCTCATCAAATCAGGATCTGTAATTACAAATTATTGACCTCCTCCCTCTATGCATAGCCTGTTCAAAATTACAAGTTTAAATGCTATCATTCAACTCAGTTTTTTTATACAAAAAACTTTGAAAAAAAATGTTTTCCCTCTTTTTAGAGGGTAATTATTTGGCAATATGCATAAACTGTTAAAAATTTATTTCCTATTAATCCTCATTTTAGGTCAAATACTTGTCAATTGGCTGTTGAGTGAATTGGACGAAGTAAATTATCAAAGACATTCCGTTGTGCAACTGGGAGTTCGACAGCTAATAGGAATTTATAGTTCTACACTATGCTTTTGCATGCTGGGGTTATAAGACCTGTTGAAGATGCTAACGTCAACGGGGTGGATATGAACTTCAAGGTATGGAGAAGACTGGTTTCTTACGACCTCAAAGTATCTAGTATATAAAAGTACCATGGTTTAATTTTACGTTAATTACAAAAATAACGAAATATTATGGATGTATTTAATGTGAAAACAACTTTTTTTTCTTTTTTAACTCAATTTTTTTTATTGACAGTGGAACAAGAAATTGAAATAAATTCCAACAGAGATAGAAAATATGACATGAAGTCAGCTTTGACCTTTTTCCAGCGGTAGAAAAATACCAAGAAAATGATGCAATTACAAAAGTGATGGTAAGAACAATATAGTTCTGTCTATCACCGATTGATTGCCATGTAAGTACTTGACTAATAATTACAAAACTATTATTGTTTAAACTTCTTGGTAACCAGTTGCATGAATAATTGAAATCAGATTTTTTTAGCCTAAAAGATATGTGATACTAAGAAAAGATAGTTTAGTTAGCAGGTTTTTGTATCTTGTCTAGAAAAAACAACTACCTCCAGTATTTGAAGAAAATCGATGTTCCGTTGACAACTTTAGATTAATGAATGATTTTATTCAGTGCATAAACCCGTACAGAGTATTTCACTATCTAGTCTACAAAATATAGCATAAAAAACAGAAACTGAAAAAAAATACTAAATACCACAAAGAAACAAGGAAAATCAATGAGGAGACGACATTTATTAATAATTAATAGTAAGTAAATGAAGGGGAGAAGGAAGAAGAAAAAGAAGAAAAAAATTATACAATACCCAGTCTCTTTGTTCGGTTCAAATATTCCAAAACGGCAAAGCGACACCAACATTGGTGGCAGCAAGAAAAGGTCCCATCAGTAAACCTGATAGTAAAAGAATTCCGCGTTTTCGAGGAGACAAGTTGAGTTAGCCTATATAGTAGCCTATTGTGGTTACATATAAAGAGAAAAAAAAACGGAATCAATTAATAGAATTATTAAGATCTATTATGGGCTGTGCCTTGTTAGATCATAATTGGAAAATTTACGAATCAATGTATCGCGCAACTAATTAGTGTGCAAAAATATAAGGCTAATTAACACGCAGCAATTTCTCGCGAGAGACCGGAAGTTACATGGATAAAAGAATTTTCATTTAGACTGAAGAGGTAATTTAAGTTAAAGAAATTTTGAAATTATGTCGGACAGAGATGAGATTAACTCAAGAGCGAGAAGGGCGAGTGAAGCCCATAGAAAAAGTAGGAAAATAGAAAGAAAGGCAAATATGGAGGCCTTTGAGGGAGAGCACCGACAATATAAGAAAAAATGCAGGCTGAGAAAGATAAAATTAGAATAAAGAAAGAGACAATACGGATAGAGAACGAACAGATTCAGGAAATGAATTAAGAAGAAATAATGACAGACGGAATCAAAGTAGTCCGAGTAGAGGGAGCAGTGTTGAATCGAGATGCAGCAGGAGCTCGCGAAAAGCACTCAAATAGATATGACACAACAAATGTTAAATTTCATGAAGGAAGTGAGAATAGCCAGAGAACGAAAAGACGAAAGAGATCCAAAAGAAAGGGAACAAAGAGAAGAGGCAGCCAAAAGAAAGCACCTAGATTATATGAAAAAATTACAGGAGGAGATAGACCAAATCGAAAAAGATGGTCAAGCCCGAACAATACTTCATCAGGCTCGTTTGAAAAAAATTGAAGCCCGTAAGGGAATGTCAATGAGTGAGAGATTATCAGACATTTATTACAAATTAAATGCTTAAACGGAAAATCATGCTACTTCGTTGACAAGGCAGGGAGGTGAACCGGCCCATAAAACAAATTGGGAGGCTGTGCCACCCTGTCGGAAAAAAGAAATGCTTGATACTCAAAATGATGATAATCTGGTAAAAGTTGATTCCTCGGAGCTTTTTTCTAAAAATTGCCATAATAGAAATGAGAAAGTAACCTATAAAAGAACAAATTGGGCTATAGTCCATAATGAAGGAAACATTTACGATTTCGTCAAATCACATAAAATAGAAGGAAAATTAAACGGAAAATTGACCGAAATGGTAATTGACTCAGGGAGTGAGCAAACTTTTGTACGAATGGACCTAATTAAAAAGACGGAAATAGACCATAAAAATAATATTACAACAGTATGTTATTATAGAGACAAGCACCCATGCCCGTCTGCTTGGGTTAGAATAGAAATTGCAAGGAACGATGGTACAATCCAGAGAAAAACGATAAAAGTAGGCTTAGTACCTACGCTAGCAGTGGATGTTTTAGTAGGAGGAGACTTTGGAGATATCGGAAATTGGAAATCCAAATTCCCAGAAAATAGAACACTTGAGAACACTTTTAACAAGTGTGAGACGCCGAAAAATGTTTGCCAGAAAGAAGTGCTGATTGTACCAAAGAAAAAGGAGACGAAATTTATTGTACGTGCTTTTCCTTGGAAAGTTCGAGAAATTTTAGTAGAATATGAAAAACCAAATGTCGGAGTTCAATTTCCATTTGATGACGAAATATTTGTTTCTGCGGTAAGAGTAAAGAGAACTAAAAGAGAGAAAAGAGATATTAAACGGAGCTACGATGAAGAAATGCAGTCAAAGGTGGTGGACACTGGAGTCCAAATCTGATTTAACGATGATTTATTATTTTGCGTGAATGACAAAATTGAGAAGAGTAGAGATGAATAGAGGAGTGTAAAAAAGAGACAAAATTTGGAGATTCAGCCCGCAATGGCGAAAAATAAAAAAATGTTGGATGGGTTGTGCCTTGACGACATAAATAATAGGGAGAAAAATAAAATGTTGGATGGGCTGTGCCTTGATAACATAAATAATAGGGGGAAAAAGAGGTCAAAGACCAATGGGGAATAAAACAAGATGGTTACAAAGTAGAGATGAATGACCTACAACGGGTTGGGGGAAAGTCGGGAGATATTGAATGTCGAGTCAGATTGGAAAAACTTAGAAAGGAATCTGAGATTGGTGTTATCAACTCAAAAGATATGTCGATCCTTTATGAGGGGGAGGAATCCCTTGGGGAAGATCCCCTGCAGGAACTCGCAAAAGATAGCCCTTTTCCTCAATGCACAACTGGTGGACAAGTTGTGATACCTTTACCGAGATTTTGCCTCTCTGATCTGGAGTCCTTGGGGGATACTCTCTCCCAGTCACTTTATACTTCACCCAAACCATTGTCCAGTAACCCTATACATAGCTGTTATTCTTCATGGGAATTGACAATTATTTGCGGAAAACCATATTCAGTATCTAAGTTTTATCTTCAATTAGCATCAACACATATTCTTCATTTAATTATCCCAGGGGAGGGAACCCAGAAAAAAGACGATTCATGGTTCGCTCAAAATTTTACTTCATTCCCAGTGCCCTTATCGTTTCCACAGGCCATTGCATTTTTGGCCTTAGATTATTTGAAATTATGCCAAAGGGCAATTTACTTTTTAATTGAGATGTCAGGTTGCTTCCACAGATGGAAATTAAGAGGCTACTGCAGCCAATTTTTCATGATGGCTGGCATCATCATATGTGCCAGAAACTGATTCTCTGCTCCTCTCAAATGTAAATTCGTGAGAGCGAGAAATTTTTTTGTTTTTGATTCTGCTGCGCACAGTCATTGTCTATAAATCTTGGGGACTTCAACTTTCCAAACCTAATGCGGATGCTATACGATTTAGACCATGGTGGTCCTACAGTAGAGACGTGTCGATGACGACCGATCCAGAGCCAAGCGGTCCAAGTAGTAGCACAGACACTGGTGGAAGAGAGAAGGCAAATGGATTTTGTAAAGTTGAAGTTATGACGATGGGTTTATGTTTGTAAGGGTGGACCAAGGTAGCACGTGGGCGGTCATTTATCTTACGGGGGGAGATGTTGGGGTTCCATCCCTGTTTCTTTGCCTTTCAGATAAATGACCTGTTTTCGTTCTAATTACATTTGCTTAGATTTGCCTATAGTATAATTTGCAATGACAATTTAAAAGTCTCGTGGCTAAGCTATAGTTGTGTTGCAATAGGTAAGCTTTGAAGTAAATTCTATTTTTGTACTTCCTGGTTCGAGTCATTGAATAACAGGGCTGGGAAGGTAGAATTGGTTATGAATGGGGATTGAGATGCTTGCCTGGGCAAAGCGAAGGTCCACCCCTATGAACAGTTGTGTACAGAATATTATTTTTTATTTAGTCTGCGTTTAGACCTCGCTCGGAGAAACATATTTTTGTGTTATTATTGTGACCGTTTGGAAGAATACAAGTAAGATATTTTCTACAAACTGTGTACTAGTTTCCATAACCCAGGCAGGGTAGGAATAGAGTTACGAGATACCATCATTATTATATTGACAGGGGGGTTTGTTACCTCCAAGGAGAGAGTTAGAGATTTTCTAGCCGTAACCCAGGGCGGGTACATTTGGCTTTAGAAAGTGGCCATTTGACCACTTGATCGCGTTATCATACCCTGGGACAGGGTATATTGTAAATAGGGTAGTACCAAACCTGATATTTGCAGAACCGGTGTGGTAGACGCGGGCATCACATTATAATTTGGGGCCGGGGCTTTCCCCTCCAATAAGTGGTGACATCCGTATGTTACCACGCCAGTGGCGTTGTGGCCTAACGGTATAACACTGGTGGCTAACTACCACGAACATACCCTCTTTAATAAACCAGATAACATTAATATTAAAAGTATCAGAGTAAGAAAACCCTTGTAATTTAAATTGCATTTCGGTTCTTTCATTTTCAAAAAAATTACACTAAAAAGATAATGATATAAAGTCTCTTCGTCACCACAGTCACAAGCGGAACAATTACTTTTATTAATTCTACAAAAAATTAATTTAATTTACAGTGACCAATTACAATTTGTGTCAGTTTATAATTAGGAGTAATTTGTGACTTGAAGAAGGTTAGTATGATCAGTAAATAATTGAAGGGTCCAGGGCTTAACAGCTTGACAGAATAACTCATACCATTTCATATATATGTTTTTGCGTAAGGTTTTCCAGATTTCAGTTATAGACTAATGCCTCGATAATTACCACACTCACTTTTATCACCTTTCTTATAAAGTGGCTTAATTAAGATTTTTCCTAAAATCGTTAGGTATTCCCCCTTTTTCAAAAATCATATTCATAATCTTCAGTAACTTATTTCTAACCTCATATTTCTACCTTATTTCTAACCTCGAGCCACCATATTTAAGAAACTCATTTACCACCCTATTAGCACCTGGAGCCTTATTATTTTTTAATCCTTTTAGTACTGTCGCTAATTCCTCCTCACAAAACGAATCTTCCTTCACATCCAAGGTATCACAAACTTTTTCATTGTCCTCTATATCTTTTCCTGTAACTCTGTCTCGGTTAAGCAAATTCTCAAAATGTTCGGCCCATCTCTCTTTAGTTTTTCCTTATCGTTAATTGCGGCCCCATTCCTACCTCTAACTGAGCCAAGTCCGGGTTGACAACTCCCTCTCAATTTGTTAACAGGCTAGTACAATATTTTACTATTATGCCGTCTAACTGCATCTTCCAGATCTTCGGCAATTTTATCCAGGGCCTCCACTTCACACCTCCTTAGTTCATATTTTAATGCTTTCTCTACTTTCTTTACATTCCTTTTGTTTTCAAATTTTTCTCTGATTTAATGAAAAGAAATCACTTATTCATTTTCCAAACATCTATGAGAAATTGCACAGGTTATCGAAGAGGTAATATGAAGTTCTTTTTGATTTATTTGATTTCTTAAAAATTAAGCTTCGAAGATAGGTCACTTTTTTAGACACAATCTAAGAAATTCAGAAAATCAAAACTTCAAATAAAAAGCTCACAGAAGGAATTTTATCTGTGGGAAACCAATTTAAGCTCCATTTCATAGAAGTTCAAAATCTACCTATCCGTGTTGGTAGAAGAAAGGTTCCCTCGAGGATATAAAAAATAAATATGTCGTGACAATTTTTGGAAATTGTTTTTAAGTAAAATAAGCAATTTCCTGTATAATAAAGGTCTTATGGTCTTGCGTATTTTTTATAATATTGCTCGATTAAAGTGCAAAATTCATAAAATTCTGGAAACATCAAAGAATTTTGTAATTTGGAATTCGAGACCGATTTTTCCGGAATTATTTCCAAAAAACCGTAAAGAGATTTTTTCTTCGGTACTCAGAGGTATTATTTAATGTTCTGCAGAAGTGTGTCGTAAAATTGTTCTGAAAACGTTTACTTTCCCAGCTATGATAATTTTTTGTTTTGACTCTATGTCCAACATGAGGACAAAAACAGGTTTTTTTCTGGAAAACTGATTGAAATTTTACGAACTTCACTGGTACTTTTTCCGCCTGGATTTTTATAACTGGGAGAAAAATATGAGTTTGCATCTCTTACCACTTCGGAACTGAGGACTCCTGATAACGTAAAAAAAAGCTGCGAAAGCAGCAATGTTGTTTCAAAACATAAAGAAAAGTTTACTAATTTATTATCGTTGTACGAACTTTTTGTGAATTTATATGGTTGAGGTCTCTGTGTATGACCATGTCAAGAGCTATCACTAAGTAAAACATAAGTTTGATGCTTCAGTTCGGGTACTCAAATTTCAAACAGTTCGTGGTAACGAACTGTAAGTAAGGAGCGACCCGGCTCAATGGTAACCGAAACTCTAGAAAACAGGTTTTTGATACCAATAGATACATCAAAAGAATCAGATTTCAATGCTGATTTCAAATATATAACTTTCATCAAGTTTAGTGCTACCCATCAAAAGTTACGCGCCTGAAAAAATTTGGCTGATTTTCAAAAAAAGGGGGAAAGACCCCCTAAAAGTTATAGAACCTTAATGAAAATCACACGATCATATTCAGCGTATCAGAGAACCCTACTGTAGAGGTTTCAAGCTCCTATCTACAAAAATGTGGAATTTTGCATTTTTTTGCCAGAAGAAAGATCACGGATGCGTGTTTATTTGTTTTTTTCGTTTGTTTTTTTCCCCAGGGGTGATTGTATCGACCCAGTGGTCCTAGAATATCGTGGGAGAGCTCATTGGAACGGAAATTAAAAGTTCTAGTGCCCTTTTTAAGTGACCAAAAAAAATGGAGGGCAACTAGGCCCCCTCCCACGCTTATTTTTTTCCCAAAGTCACCTTATCAAAATTTTTAGATAGCCATTTTGTTCAACATGGTCGAAAATATGATAAATATGTCTTTTAGGATGACTTAATCCCCCGAAGTCCCCAGGGGGAGGGCTAAAAGTTATGAGCTTTACCCAATGTTAACATATAGTATTGGTTATTGGGAAGTATACAGAAGTTTTCAGGAGGTTTTTTTCTGGTAGTGGG
>JAQQPU010019425.1:0-16467 GCA_029168905.1 Artemia sp. Kazakhstan ARC1039
TAACTCAGCCTCTTTAACTCTTTAGAAAACGTAGTTTTTTTCAAATATATTTAAATAACTTGAATAAAAGTCTTCAATGGCAGGATGAAAAATGACATTATAGCAAAAGACAAACTCCTTGGGTTTATAAAAAAAAGGAATTGTGGTCATCATCTTTAAATCAAAATGGGTCAAGGGGTTAACCCCTCCCTCCCCCCATGAAAGACCCCACCCCGTGGCTGGTTAGTTTCCAATCATATATCGTCTGTTCAGAGGCGCCAATTAGGGGGGGGGGGGGGGGCCATGCCCCCCCCCCTACACTTTGAAAATTACCTTCTTATTTATATTTCACAGCTATTTTCTATTTTAGCTATGTGCTATATTAAACCAGCAACTGGTCCAATAAATACGACCAACAAACTGGTGCCCTAATTATATAATCTTGTTTTGAAATGTCTAAGAGCGAGCGTGTCTACACTATTTTATTTCCGAGTAGGGTTCATTCAAAACTAAGCTTCATGTGGTCAGTACCCGTTTGTTATTGTTCTTGTGAAGAATTCGTTGTAAACTATGAGTTTTGTATATTGCCTTTTTTAGTAGCTGGGAAAGGAAATGTGTTCTAGGGTTTCAAGGGGTTTTGGTCAGCAGATTCTTGACGTTGTTGAATAGTTTATGGGATAAATAGTCCCAGTGGAGTGTATGGGACTGTCGTGAGCAGGAAATGTAAGTGATTGGTTTATGGGGTTTCTAAGCGGGGTAGTTTCACCGTGGAGTATGGGAGTGATTTTCTAAGTGAGTTTCTACGTGTTTCTTCAGTTCTTCTCTTGCCGTGTCTGAGTGAAGTCATTGTCTACTACTCGTTTAACTATGAGTAAAAAGCGACAACAAACTTTGGATTTTTTTTCGGTGAAAATGCGGAAGAAAAATGAAGAAACTTTAGTGCAAGAAACTGGCAATAGTGTCAGCGCCCAAAGTCTCGGGTTAGTTGAGATAAATTCCCCCACCTGTGACATAATTTCGGAAACAAGCGGAACAATAAATGGCTCAGATCAACATGAAAGTTCGGTCTGCATCGCTGAACCCCTTGCGGGTTCCAGTAGCAGTCAAGAAACTCTCTCAGATATCTCTAGGACGCGTCACGACAAACCAGCTCAACCTATTCTTGAGAGGTATCCGGCTTCTATTTCTAACGGAAGGAAATTCAGTGCACATTACTATAAGACTTATGAATGGATTGAATACTCAAAAAACTTGAATTCCGTGTTTTGTTTTGCTTGCCGCCATTTTTCTATGGGGACTCTAAGGGCTGGAGAAACTGCTGGAAAAAGGGCTTTCATTGAGTCAGGATTTTGCAAGTGGAAAGACAGTTCTGCTCTATATAAGACATAGGCATTGTATGTCAGCATGGACGGAATTTAAGATAATGAGTACTGATACTTCGAAATCTATAGCGAATGCCTTAATTCAATCCAGATCTCAAGAGGTTCAGGAAAATAGAGATCATGTGAAGTACATTTTTCGCGCTATTTGCTTTCTTGGCCGCCAGGGTCTTGCTTTGAGGGGTCATGACGAATCAGAAACATCTGCAAACCGGGGTAATTTCGTTGAATTGATGGAGGAAATGTCTAAAGGCGACGAAAAGCTGAAGGCCAAGTTACAGCGCCGATATGGTCACTATTGCAGTCATCAGTACCAAAATGACGCAGTTACATAGGAAATGCCTTGCGCCAAGATATTATTTCAGAAGTAAAATCAGCTAATTACTTTGCTATTCTTGTCGACGAGACAAAAGACGTTTCTAGAAAAGAACAATTAGCGATCCTACTCAGGTACATATCAAATGGAAAAGTAGTGGAGCGACCAATCGGCTGCTATCACATGCACAAATTAGACGCCGAGAGCTTATCCACCTCGATTTGTGAAACTATAGAAAAGCTTGGTGTAGATTCGATGCTGTGTATTGCCCAATGTTATGATGGCGCATCCGTTATGAGTGGGGAATTTAACGGAGTTCAAGCAAAGTTTAGGGAGAAGGTGCCTCATGCAGTTTATGTACACTGTCACGCCCACAGATTGAACTTGGTTTTGACTGACTGCCTAAAAATATCAGTGAACTTTCTGAATTTTTCTCTGTGGTGCAAAGACTTTACGCATTTATATCATGCAGCAATACTCGTCACGAGCTATTTGTGGAATCCCAGCGTATTAGCGGGCAAAAAGTCTTGGAGCTAGAGAGGACCGTCCAGACTCGCTGGTTTTACGCAGTCCGCTCTATTTCGAAGGTGAAGGCCAGATTTGATTGTATTGTTGCTGTGCTTGCCGCAGTCTCTGATAGTTCCAACGGCGAGGCAGCGTGTGAAGCAAAAGGACTACTGGACAAAATCAACTCTGCCTCTTTTGTTTCAACTTTACACATAATGGAAAAAGTATTAGTCATTGTAAATTGTTTATCAGAGCAACTTCAATCCGGAAGTTTGTTGATTTATAAGGCACTTGCACTGATTTCTGGGACATATGAGACACTCCAAAAGCTGAGAAATGATAACGAATGGAACAACTTAAGCAAAAACATATCTGAATTCTTAACTTTAAACGATATCCAGGAATCGAAATCTCCACAATCTAAAACCAGTGCTCGAAACAAGAGAAGTCAAGCCATTTCCATTCGTCTCAAAGCCTTTCTTTCAAACTCAACAACCGGTAAACGCAATATCAGTCAGCCAGTTGAATCAGACTGCGGTAAACTTCTGTACTTTGAGGTAATAGATCGTTTCACGAGTGAGATGGACCAACGTTTCATGCAGAATATGCCTCTGCTCGACGTTTTATCTGCCTTCGACCCCTCAAGTTCCAATTTTCTCGAAATTTCAAAAGTGGAAAGAGTTATGTGTCATTATCAAGAGATTCTCGGTGTTGACGACCATGCCATAGAATCCCAGCTTTCTCTTGCGAAGCTGCATCTGTCAAAAAGTGATATTTCAAAAATGGATCTTCTTCGAGCTATCGAAATCTTATCCGACCTCCCAGTTGCCTATTCTGCAGTGCTAAAACTGATGAAGCTAGTTGCTACTTTGCCTGTGACCACTACCAGTAATGAACGATTCTTCTCGGCATTAGGGCGTGTGAAAGACTATCTGCGATCGACGACGGGAAACGACAGACTCAGTGATCTCATGATAATGGCCGTTGAAAAAGAGGAGGTAAAGAAACTGGATTTGGATAGATTAGTCAACGATTTTGCCAAGCAGCGACCTCGCCGCTACCCCCTGTTTTAGGTATGTTTGCTAAATGTTGTTCTTTTTTTTGCATCTTAATTAAAAAAAAAATTGAAAAAAAAACTCGTCCCCCCCCCCTACATTTTCGTGAATTGGCGCCACTGCGTCTGTTCCATTTTCTACTAAATTTCTATATCTTAACGCGGAATCTCCAATAAATCTGAAAGCTTATTGACTCGTATGCTTTCTTTATAACCCTATAGTATTTACAACAATGCAAGGAATTCTACTTTTTTTTTTCCAAATTCCAAATTTAGCAGGTTCGCTATTGTTTTCACTACACCAAAAATTAAGTGTTATAAAGATATTTATTGTAAATGCATTAACTATTTCAGTTATATATGCACAAAAATGACTTATTTTCTTGATTTGAGCTGTATCTTAGTTTTCTTCTTCTCTGCACAGAAACATTCATTGTAAATAAGTAGATAAGGTAGATTATCTGAATTTTCGGCAAAGTCGTCTTGCAGCAAAAATCCTGGTTCAAATATCTTCCAGTAGAGTATAATTTTGTTTGTATTCTTGCGTGTTTTTTTTTACAGTAAATGACACTTTTGATTCATATTTTAAAAGTCATGCCTTGGAATTTGTTTATTTGTAGTATTTTCACACGCTGATTACCAAATTGAATCATCACCCTCTATAACACCTAAATAAAAATATGTGTGTTTTTAATCCTAATAGCCATTATCTTGACAAGGATGATATACAAAGCATACTCTCTTGTTGTTCCATCAATTGAAGCTCGACCCTTGCTAATTTTCTCGATTCACCTTAAATCTCCAACGAAACCAGCCTCTTATTGGCAAATTAAAACTGTATAGGGTTTTTCGGAATAGTCAGGATGTGTGTTTCGCCACTGCCCACCGTTATTTTAGCGACAATTAGAGCATAAGAATCCTCTGGTATGAGAGTCGCAAACTCCTTCAATGCACCAATTTCAGTCTTAGGCTTGGATTACTCTAAAAAAAACCATTCTTTCAACAAAAGAAGGTTCCAATGTAAAGTAAAGAGTGCCACTAAGCCAAATAACCAAACATCGCAAAATCATGAACTACTGACACTTTTAGAAATAGATAGCTTTATTCCGAACGGTCGATTTAATTTCATCAGTCTGATGTGCAGTAAATTTTATATATTTTTTTTTTCCTTTTATACACACTCCTCTCAAACCTCTTCAAAACCAAATGTTAAATAATACTGACTCAATAACCTAAACATTCTGCCTGTAAAATTGCCAAAGTGTATTTTAAACGTTTTATTTAGGCATCAGTTTTCTATATGCTTGGATGAAATAGAGTAAAAAAAAGTTTTGACCAAAAAAATTCTTTTAAAATAATAGAATTAAATTGAAAGTAAGAAACGTACTTATTGTAAGACATGTGTTTTTTCTTTCAATTAGTTTCAATTAGAATCGTGATTTTCGATTTGGGTGGTTGATGTCCTAACTAGTAAAAACCAGTTTTGAAATTTATCTAACTAATAAATAACTGTTTGAAATGTATGTAGTCTTCTGTAAAGAGCAAATAGCACTCAAGCCTTTGAGAGGACTGGAGAGAGGATGGAAGGGTTTGGGAGGGTTCTGCTTGTGCGCAGAAGCAAGACATAAGAGCTTCGCCGTAAAAACTTCTCGTGTTCAGGTCATTTCATGCTTCAATCTCTTATATAGATGGAAGTGTAAAGCTGTTGATAAATAATGAACAGTTTGACTGACTTCTAAATTTCCCTTTTAAACTTCCCTATGGCAAAAGGAATAATAATATATGCAAATATTAGTAATCATTACCTATGCTGTTGAGAATCACGAAAAACCTCGCGGCAATAAGTTTCAGACCGCTTGTTCCCATATCGGGAAACGAAGACATAAGAAAAGAACTGTAGGACAGATGTGCTTTTGAGCTTCAGCTGATTATGCAGTGGTTATTGAGTCGATATACTAACATCAATTAATTACTCTTTAACTAGACGTTATCTTAGACTATTTAGTGAAGTTATGATTCACACTTCAAGAGTTCTGTAGTATCTGAAATATCAAAGTTCTGGAATATCAAATGAAGTTAAAGGGGGGCTGTGGTGGGAAAAATTAACATGGGCTCTTATAGGAAAACGAGGTTTTTCGTAAATGTAAATTCGGGGGATAATTTTTTCGGTCTGAAAATATCAAAAGGCCCTAACAGGTTGAATTCTGCTTCGAATGAGTCCTCATTCACCCGGATCAGTTGCCAACTGTGGCCTGTAGGCGTGGATAACAAAAAAAAAAATTTGAACTTTAAGTGGCTATATTTGGTTTTTAGAAAACAGGGAAGGAGTAATCGGATTGAGCTGAAATTTCGAGGATAAGCTCCCGGGCCCTAGGAAAGCTTAACCTCTAAATTTCAACCCAATCGGACAACGTTAAAGGGGGGCTGTGGTCGGAGGGTCAAAACTTCCGGCCCACTTTTACCCATGAAGATAAAGTCGGAGGGGGATGAAATTTTGCACGTTTCTTAGTTTGAGCTTGGGCTACAAAATGCGATTACCCCTGTCTCTCTGCGACCGCTAGGACTGGAAATCGCTTAACATTGTGGTGGGTCGCCTCTTTATAGAGGCACAAGTGTGCCTCCTTGAAAGTTAAATAAAAAATAAATATTTGGGAATTTAGGGAAAGGAGCCTAAAGATCCCTACAAAATGGTATCGGATCGAAATGAATTACGTTGTACACAAAATACCAGTATCAAAGGACACAATTGGAATCATCATGGGCTAAAACCCTATAAAGGGGATTTACAGTCCCTTACCTTACATAAAAAGGAAAATCACTTTTTCTTCTTTTCTTTTCTTTGCCACCTGTACCAATGTAACATCACAGAGAGCTGTTTAAGGGCTCATTTTAAAGATAATTTTATATCTACGTTTTTTATTTTTTTTCTCCATAATGCTATCATAGAGTGCGACATGGAACCAAAAACGGCACACTTTGTGCCATTTCTTGAGTGGAAAAGCCAAATAGCATAAAAAGTACGATCATAGTTTCCGTGGCTCCCCCTCTCTTGCATACACCCCTCTCAGCCTCCATTGTTTCATAAATCGTCTGCTGACTAGCAGAAAAAAAGTCGCCAAAGAGAAAGAAAGACAAATAAAAAGAATTTCGTAAAGGAATTCCAGCAAATTCCTCCGTGTAAAATTTCCCATGGACAGTTTATTTTCGGAAAAATACCCCCCTAAGGAAAGTTCTCTCCGTGATGAATTCCCCCATAGTACCCCCCCCCCCCCCACAAAAAAAAATTTCTGTATACTTCCAAATAATAAATACTATATGTAAACAATGAGTATATTTCATAACTTACAATGAAAAATCTTAAGCCAAACTGGCCAGCCATGACAAGAGATTAACAAAGAGAGTAAAAACTCAATAATAATAATAATAATAAAAAAATGACAACGGGGCTGCGGCCAGTAGAGAAAAAGACGAAAAAATTAAAACAATGCGGATATTTCACCTGTATCAAACTAGGCGGATTCAGCCCAAGAGAAACACAAGAAGAACAAGATAAAAAACCAAATTAAAACTATAAACAAATAAAACCACCGCCAAGAAAATACAATTGGCGCAACTTATCCACGTAGGGAAAAGCAGCTATTAGAGTTACTTCAATCAGAACACCAGAGCGTGGACAAGTCGGGGCTGAGAAGCCAGTCGGGGGCAAACGTGGGGCTGAAAATCAACTGGCTCAAAATTAAGATAATGGCAATTGAGCCCCCATGCCCTGTTCCGCCCCCCGAGAAGATAACTGCCTGCGGAGCTCCTTTTGAAGTTGTAAGAAACTTCACTTATCTTGGCTCCGTGGTGTCCAGTGATAGCTCCATAGATGAGGAGGTATGCAGTCGAATGTCAAAAGCCTCGTCTATCGTCGGAAGGCTCAACGCTCTCTGGAGAACGCCGCACATATCTAGGCGAACGACGATGCGAATTTATAACGCACCCATAGGCTCGGTCCTGCTCTGTGTAGCAGAAACATGACCCCTTAAGTTGACAACCCTTAATATGATAGACGTCTGCCAGACAAAACAGCTCCGTCGAATTGAAGGACTTCGGTGGGATGATTTTGTGAGTAACACAAGGTTACTTACGCTCATCCCCCCAGTGCCATTGTCAATCCAGATAGCACAGCGAACTCTCAGGTGGCTTGGACACCTTCTACGTATGCCGACGACAACCCCAGCCAGAATAATATATGATTTTGACCCAAAAGCTCATGGCTGGTCCTGCCCGAGAGGCAGACCCTGGACAAGGTGGAAGGATAGTCTCAATAAATTCCTGGAGATGGCCACCTTTGCTGTCGATGAGACCCCAATCTTAGCCCCAAACCGGTCAACATGGAGGAGCAGAGTTGCAACGCTCTCTATGCCAGCCCCAACGCGGCAGGAGCCCTAAGTCAAGTCAAGTCATTCATTGTTATCAAAATTTCGCTTTTTAGTTTCGGTTACTATTGGGCCGAATCGCTCCTTACCTAGAGAAGTTCAATATATCCAATGGCTTGTTCTTCTAATCATCGTCTTTCAAGATAACTCACTTATTACGTCATATATGGTTACAACTTACAATTATGACGTCATTCATCAAGCTTGTACATGAAAATGTATTTTTTTTTGTAAAAATATTTTCTTTTAATATATTTTTTATTACAAAAGGCACTAGATGTGGCAATTTTCTTTCAAATGAGCCATTAAACAGCTCTCTATGAAGTTCCAGCGCCCTGCTAGCTGAGGAGGAAAAACGAAAAAAAAAATACCTTTGATGCAGAATATCGTAGTTCAGGCAACTTTTCCGGTTTATCAAACCTGTAGATTTTCTTCGTTATTCAAGCAAAGGGATGGCAAGTTTCCTATATAGGGGCTTCGAGCAAGGCGGTTGAACTATTTGATCAAACCAAGAAGAAACCTATCCATAAGTCTCTGGCTACACATGAATTAGCTATTTCAAAAATCGCAGTATATATTAGAAAGCTACTCAAAAGTTATCGACATCAAAAACAGTAATAATTTTTAGTTTTTGCGACCATCAAGGAAATTTTATTATAGCACAAAGCAAGGAAGAAGGTAATGACACAATTTCTTTTAATATCATTTGTAACAGCTTTTCTGTGAAATCCCCTTAGACAATCTATATTAACTGTCATGGGAGTAGATATTAATTATGGAATTAGATGGCAAAATGTTTTGTTTTCTTTCTTTTTTCTGTGAAGGATATTGTTCCTGAAGTCCAGTTGCAACAAGACTACTCGCTTATAATCCACTAGTTTCCTTGACATGTTTCGTAAGTCAACGTAGTGCATCCACGTTTCGAAATTCTGATTGTTATTGTCTGATATTGCCTGATATTGCTCTTGATGTGAACTTGGCAAGCCAGACAACAAAACAATTAATGAATGAAATGAAATGTTAGTAGTGAAAACGAAATTAATTGGCGGTAATTGGACTTTGATGTGATTTGGGATGGAAGTCCAAAATCAAAACATATTTGGTAAATATTTTCCATCGTAAAACATAGAATTGTCACGTCTTTGGGTTTGCCACATGACATCTATTTGCTTTGTCAGAACTGTGCATGTTAATAAGAAATAATTAAAAATTTGCCCTTCTAGTAGTAACAGATGCACTAAACAAGAAAAGTTGGAAACAATACGTTCAAAAGGATTCACTATTGATACCGGTTTCGAATATCTAAATTCATAAAGTTGGAGGCACCCATCAAAAGTTATTAGCATACAATTATTAAAATCCGCTTTTTCTTGCTCAATGTTTCGATTATTTACAAAATTAAAATGAAGCAAAAATACTTCAAATAGAGTTCGCTGTCTTGATGGTAATTACCAAGAGGTTCAACAAGTTCAATAATCCTAGAGTGAGTTTCCTGCCATGCCATTTGTCTGCGGGAATACTTCCCTAGGAAAGAGGGTGCTTTCCCAGGGAAGTAGCATATTTATATATAAATATGCTTATTTATTTATATCTTTGTTTCTTTCTCTTCTTTTTTAATCTTGAGCGATCGTATCATGGTTGTGGCCTCCGTTACAACCTAGAAAATAATGATCTCTAGCCAATAGTAACCGAAAATTAAAAATCGTGTTTTGAAAAAAAAACAACAAATAACAGACAAGTGAGGAAGAATTGCCATCTGATGCTGATTGAGGAATGGTCACTATTGTTTTGATTAATCTTTATCGTAAAAGTCTATTGCGAAAACAAATTTATTGAAACTTCGAAAAATAGCCTGAAAACCCACGAAAATTGAGTCAGATTAAAATGAAAACGGCAACATCAGAATCACCACAACCGAAAACTCCATTTTGGAGGATTGCAGTCTTCTACTTTAAGCAACAAGAAAATCACTTTTTTGAATGAGAAGCAGTGATGTGGCTCCTTTAAGAATGGGGGTTGTTCATTAAAATTAGTATTAAGATTGTTATGGAGAGTAGTGCTAAAAAGAAAAATGACAAGAATATTTTGATGTACCAAACAAGGTGCCTTCAGTGGGGATGAGAACCAAATTTGAATGGACATAGAAACAGCAAAATAACAAAACGAAAGGTTAAAAAGAAAAGGATTAATTGAAGAAAAAATCTTAAAAACCAGAAAAAAATAACCCAATTTTATAAAACAGATTTAAAATAGTTGTTCCCAACCTGTCTGGGTATTCATAAAATAAAATATACAATTCCAGTTCTTCAGCTAAAAACCATAAAGATACAAAATATACCATCTATAATTAAATTAACTAAAAAAAACTTTTTCTTCAAAATAAATTTTTCAAAAAAAAGTAAAGAACTCCATTAAACCAAAAATAAACAAAAACAGATTCAAATAATCTACCAAGCATACAACTACCACAAATCAGTATCAATAAATAAATGAAACCGAAAACAAACAGAAATTAACATAAATAACAGAGTCAAACTCAAAACGAGCAGAAATTAATATGAGCAGGGTTCTAAACCCCTATGCTTTCTAAAATTCAGAATATAATTTGCACCTTACTGAAAATAAAATTCAAATGAATTTAGTGAAAACTCGGGATTGTTGGGCTGTTTTTCTCTCGGGGTTGTTTGGGCTGATTATTAGGGGATTGTCACTTACAATGGCTCTTAGGCCATACTGTTTAGACATAAGAATGAAAACAAAAGAAGAAAGAACAATGAGAGAACTTCCAAACAGGTGAGAAAAAAACAACTGAACTAGCCCTTTCAATTTCCAATTGAATTAGCCCTTTTTGAAGTTTCTACGACAACATGTTTCTATATGTTTCTTTGAAGTTTCTATAAGAACATTATATGCTTCCAGGGCATAACTTACAACCCTTACCCTGATGGTTGTGGGGAGGGGGGTTTGTCATCCTCAAAGACCTAATTTCCAAGAATTTCAACTACGTTGAACAAAATGGCTATCTCAAAATTTTGATTGGATGTGTTTGGGAAAATGGTGGGTGTGAGAGGGGGTTAGCTGCCCTCCAATCACTTTCGACTATTAAAAAGGACCCTAGACCTTCCAATTTTCATTTGAGTGGGCCCTTTTTGAAGTTTCTACCACAACGCTTTCTATAAAAACCTTATATGTCCCCAGGGCATAACTTACAACCCTTGCCCTGAGGGGTTTGGGGGCTATTCATCCTCAAAGACATAATTTCCAGAACTTTCAACTACATTGAACAAAATTTCTATCTCAATATTTTGATTGGATTTGTTTGGGGAAATGGCGGGGGTCTAGAGGGGAGTTAGTTGCTCTCCAATCCCTTTCGACTATTAAAACGCGCACTAGCCCTTTAGATTTCCAATCGAATGAGCCATGTTGAAGTTTCTACGACAACACTTTCTATAAAACTTCATATGCTCCCAGGGCATAAATTACAATACTTGCCCTGACGGGTGTGGGGGGAGTGTTCTCTTCAAAGACATAACTTCCAGATCTTTCAACTAAGTTGAACAAAATGGCTATCTCAATATTTTGATTGGATGTGTTTGGGGAAATGGTGGGCGTAAAAAGGGATTTAGTTGCTCTCCAATCCTTTTCTACTATTAAAATGGGCACTAGCCCTTTGAATTTCCAATCGAATGAGGCCTTTTGAAGTTTCTACGACAACACTTTATATAAAAACTTTATATGCCCCCTAGGTATAACTTACAACCCATGCCTGGAGGGCTGTGTGGGGATTGTCCTCCTTAAAGACATAATTTCCAAATCTTTCAACTACGTTGATCAAAATGCCTATCTCAAAATTTTGATTGGATGTGTTTGGGGAAATGGTGGGCGTGGAAAAGCTGTTAGTTGCCTTCCAACCACTTTCTGTTATTAAAAAGGGCACAGGCCCTTCCAACTTCCAATCGAGTGAATCCTTCTCGAAGTTTCTACAACTCCCTAGATACGAAGTTCCCCGTTCTAAATGAAACAAAAAAAAACATTTTGCCAACATCGTTCTTTACTTAGGCAGCGCTATTGCGCTGTCTGTGAAGGAGAGACTTCACTGCTTTCCATGTGGGAAAAGTGATTTTCGTCGTTGGTCAAGATAGGGGAAAATAGGAGACACAACACTATTAAATTTGGTCTATTATCTTTTTGTTTAATTGTTGGTGGCGTTATGACAAAAAGAAAAACACACTACTCAAAATACACCTTGTATCGTATAAAGCACAAACGACCCTATAGCCTTTAGAATTTTTAGGCGGCAGCAGCCCTACCCCTGTTTCTGGTAATTTCTTTTTTTTAAGTTCGAATTGGTTATTGGCTTAATTATGCTCATTTTGGGTGTACCATCCCAAAACGGACTTGAAATTGACCTAATTTTGAACTTGATTTCTCCATATCATATTTCTGACGATACCACAGTCGATGCGGTTGTCCAGAATGAGGAACACCCTGCCAAAAGATTTCCTATACCTGGACGGTCAACATTAACTGAAAACACAGCACAGGTTTGAAAAATATTTTTGTTTCAAATTGAAATATAAATTTTCAAATCCTATGCGCTGGCTTCGCCTTTTACTAGGTAGTGGCGCATGCCGCAGCCATAGCCTTGTGCTATTATCTTTTTGTTTTATTATTTTAGACGTTGTGACAAACGGGAAATACACTGCTCAAAATACACATCGTTTTCAGCAAAGTATAAAGGACAATGTAGCCTCTAGAACATTTAGACTGCAGCAGCCCTATTTCTGTTTATAATAATTTCAGTTTCTTTAAGTTTGATTTGAGTCTTGATTTTAATTTTGTTTTCTTTGGGTGCATCATCCCAAAACAAACTTAAAATGGATCGAGTTTTGAATCATGTGGTTGTCCAGAATCAGGAACACTCTCCAAAAAGAAATCCTATACCAAACTAGAATATCCTGACAAAAGAAAAGCAGTCTGATACCTGGATGGTCAATTTCAAGCTGAAAACACAAAAAAACGAAAAAAAAAACAGGATTAGGAGTGAAAAAGCCTTCATGTAGCCGATATAAAAAGACTCATTTACAAGGTTCTCAATTTTCTTTCACTGAAAATAAAATCAATAATTTTAGTATACAAATTTAATTCTTCAAAATAGCAAAATATTACGAATTAGTTTATGTTAAATAAATTTCGTGGCAAAAATTTTTGCTCGTTTTAAATTTCAATTTCGCTCTTAGCTTCCATAAAAAAAATTGTTTTTTCTAAATTAATTTCTGTTCGTGTTTAGATTTTAAATATACACAATAAACAATACTAAGAGATCTTTGTTTAATTTAGGTGAAAAAACTAAAGAGGTCAACAACATTTTTGTTAAAATGGGGCTATAAATATAGGTTTTATTTCTCACCTCTTTTAAATTGTCCCTAAAAATCTGCAATTTCGTCATAGTTGCAACATCTGCCGCAATTTAGTAAACAGCCAGATTTATCCCGTATTACACAAAGAGTCGAAGGGGCGTATTATGCTTCGTATCTTTGAGGAGCTGGTAAAAAATTCAATGATTAGTAGAAAGGAGGGTACCAGCCCCATTGCTCACCCCTGCTGCCATCTACACTTTAGTTTAATGCTGACGGGGCACCAAATATGGGCATGGAATCCCCAGGGAGAATGATTGCATAATCGAAGTGGGTCAATGACCTCTTTTTCCCAGGTCGATTTATTTGTTGTTGTTGTTGTTTGGCAAAGTGCACGCTAGGGGCGAATGTTAAGATCCAGGAATAGGAAACAGGATCACGTGTTTCCTTCTTAGCCAATCAGAGACTCGGATACACCCCCTTCTAGACCAATCAGAGGCTTGCTTACATATGATTTTTCCTTTGTATACCAATTCGCCCTTGAGATTTCGTATATAACGGACATACATTGTGATTAAATTATCAGAAAGTATTTTGACACAGTTGAAAGAACAAGAATGGATATTATTGATGAGCTTGAAGCCTTGGCAGCCACAATTAGCAATGTGAGTTCTGTTTTAGTACATTTTCATTTTTTATTTTCAAAATAAAATTACTTTCCTTGGTCACCCTCCAGTATATCTAAGTCCCCCCTCCCCCACAATACAAACTCCACTATGCTATCTATTCATACTCACAAGAAAACATAAAATATGTTCTTTTTACTACATAACCCCCCTCAAAACCCTCCACTGTTTTTACAAGTATAATTCTTCCAATAGAAATAAATTTATTCTTTCTGTAAACCTATCTAAAAGTGACAGTCAACTTTATGTCAATCCCTTAGCCATTAAGCCGCTAAATTGACAAAACATTTCCGCAAGATTATAATTAGCTGACACCCCCACAATTGCACTTCCTGCATGTCAATCCTTACATTAACGGTTTAGTCAACGGTTCCACAGATCAAAAACGGATTGTTTTTCCAGTAAAATTAAAAACACTTTCACGCAGAAAGAGATTGCTGTTTATTAAGCTTGTGGATTCACAACCTGTATGGAAGAGTGAAACGAGTTATTTTCAAATTAAGGTCTAACAATATTTTTAAGGATATTGCTGAAAGGGGGGAGGGGGACATGCCTCAATTCTATCGCCATCATTGTAAAATGAAAACAAAGTGTTTCTTTGCGTGAAAAGTAAGGGGTTGGGATGTCTATGAATAAGCTTTTTTAATTAATTGAAATAGCATTTGATTTCTGAGTTTAGTATATTTTTACTTTTTGCTTTACTGAAAATGCTGGGGAGGGGGTTTCTTAGTGATAAATGCTTTTCTAGACAAAATTATGGTTAGGTTATGAGTACTAATTTTTCTTCTGTAAAAAAGGGGGAAATTATTTTGATACTAATTTTTTTCTCTTCTTTTAAGGCCAATTGTGAAGAATGTAATGTATTTTTTTGTAAAGACTATCTAAGAGAGCAAGAGAGGGCGAGGCAGCCCCACTGCAGCCTGGCAGAAAACTAAAGAGAGCGTGGGCGGATAACTACAATACCGAAGCTACGCAAGATCGTGAAATAGCCGGACCGTCATCCCCTTATCATACATTGTCGAGGGTCTTAGGAGATGCCCCGCCTATACAAGATCTTGAGGTTGCCCTCCAACATGCGCTACCCGGACCATCTGGCACACAAGTGCAGTCGGGATTTGCAAATGTGAGCATTTTTACCTCTAGTTATAGAAATATATATCTATTTCTTCCAATGTTTTTTTTAATCTTTTCTTTTCACTATTTTTCAACACTGTAAAAGTGTATCTCAGAGATAATAAAATATTAACCTTCGCCCCCGACCATTGTTTTAAATTTCTCTGATCCCCTCCCCCCTTCCCTCAGAGATATCTAAATATAATGTAATTTGTTTGTTTGCTTGTCAAAGAAACCGCTCTTTTTCTAATCTTTCCAATTTTCTCTGTCCCCACTGTTGCTATCTCTTCGCTATCTCATAATAATATTTTTAGTTAATTTCTAGTCAATTACTGCTATCTCACTATTTGAAACTCAAAATGCTATTTTTCGCAATTGAATATTATAGTTTTAAGGGGCCTAGAAGTAAACCTTTCATTTCAACACTGTAAAATTATGTCAGAGATATTAAAATATTAACCCTCACCCCCAACCATTGTTTTAAATTTCTCTGCTCCCCCCTCCCTCAGAGATATCTAAATATAATGTAATTTTTTTTTGCATGTCAAAGAAACCACTCTCTTTTTCTAATCTTTCCAATTTTCTCTGTCCCCACTGTTGCTATCTCTTTGCTATCTCATAATAATATTTTTAGGTAATTTCTAGTTTACTGCTATCTCACCATTTGAAACTCAAAATGCTATGTTTCGCAATTGAATTTTATAGTTTTAAGGGGCCTAGAAGTAAACCTTTCATTTCAACACTGTAAAATTATGTCAGAGATATTAAAAGACATTGTTTCCCCTTTTAAATCAGATCAATTATCGTATACATTCAGCCTGCTGAATTCTCGTAGTGAAGCTGAAAAGGAACACTATATCCCGGAAATAATTTCCTCATAGAAAATTCTTTACGTTATAAACTGCTTTTATTTAAACACAATTCTCTATCGGAAAGAGACAGTGGCTATCAAGTAAAGACCGCAGTTTTTTCAAAAGCTGATTAGTTTCTACCTTTTCTTCCATCTTTTAGGACTTTTCTTTTCGCTTTTTTTTTCAACACTGTAAAATTATGTCATATATTTTAAAAGATGTTTCCCCCCCCCCCCACTCAATTTGAAGGACAGAGACTATCCCATTTATCTATTGCACATATGGATTCTAATTTGCGTAATATTTTTGACAGCTTTCAACCTTAAAACTTGCCAAGATTTTAGGGGAAACATTCAATAAGAGTTAACGGTTCCCATTTAATTGTATTTTCCTGAATATCTTGGAACAGAACAGACGAGACTACAATAATTAAGCTCATGAGTTCACAACCTGTAGGGAATTAGAGAAACGACTTATTTCCAAAATTGTGGTCTAACAATGTTTTTTTAGGACAATATGTAAATGGCTGGGAGCCATGGAGCCCGGGAAGCGCCGCGGGAAGCGCCGCGGTGGCCCGCTGGGTCTCTCGGAGGGGGGGGCATTAAATAGTGGAAATTGGGAGGGATGGAGTTGTTTGAACAAAATCAAATTGCATTCTATGTAAAGCGTTTTAGATTTTCGTTAAGTATTGCCTTCTATGTAAAACGTTTTAGATTTTCGTTAGGTTGGATTTTCTTTCAGAATATCGATAGAGTAGGGAATTAAATGCTACTAAGCGCATTTAGAATAATAATTCATTTTTTT
>JAQQPU010019426.1:0-16466 GCA_029168905.1 Artemia sp. Kazakhstan ARC1039
TCTTAATGACTTCATAGTGGAAAATATACTTTCATACCTATATAATATTGATTTCAGTGCCCTACGAATAAAATATTCTAAAAATGTAAGCAAAATTGTTTATTAATAAAAATAATGTCTATAAATAAAAATGTCTTTTTTCTCCTCTTTAGATTTTTTCTTTTACGTATAGGTAGCTGTCGAAAGCAACTAATACTGGTAGATCATCTGAATTTACTATATATTGATCTTGATGTGTTGCAATGTCAGTGTCACATTTTCTACTGCACAATTTAACTTCACTCTTATTGTGTCTCTTTGTATAGTCAATGATACTGTTTTCGTTCATATTGTAAAATTCATGTGTTTCAATTTTCCTATTTGAAGCAATATTACATATAGTATTTTCAAATGGTGAATCACATTCTGTAACAGCCATACTAAAATCAGTAGGTTTATAATCATAGTAATCATTGTCTTCACCACGATGACGTAGAAACCAAATAATTTTTTTTATTCCAACGGTTGAATCGTCGACCTGATTCTTCCTCCCAAAATGATTTAAAATGGCGACGATACCAGTCTCTTAGATATAAACTAAAATCTCGCTTAGGATTCTTTCCAATCATACCGGGATAGGTATTCTCCCACTGACTACATTTATCACAGCGAGAATTGGTGCATAGGTGTCCTCTAGGGTGAGAGTCACAAATCTCTTCAAGACGGGAGTTACAGCCTTTAATTTTTACTGTATATCCAATATATGCAGTACTGTATATACTGTGTATAAATTTTACTGTAGCAGCTTGAAGTCTATTTATATGAGCTATATCAAGTTTCGCTGTAAAGCATAAATGCTCCTCCCATTTAAATTTGTTCAATGATATCATATATCTTGCATACATATCATCCCATTCAAGGTTTAGTCGAGATCCTCTTGTAATTTCTACTGCTACGTTTTATGTTCTTGTGTTTGTATCATTGCTACTACCAGCTCCCCTATCCACTTCTAATAGTGTAAACATTGCACTCAGTTTTGCTAATATATATATCTTGTCAAGTAAATGAGTATAAACAAACTGTTCTCTGAATTCTATTCTCTTACTAATATGAATTACATTGAAAATCACTGCTTATCGAATCTGGTTGCCATGGTTTGGTTGCTATAGCCTCATAGCTATGGTATCATGCAAGTACTAGTAATGAATAAATTATATACAATCAGTATCTATTGACATGGTTTTGACCCTTAGGCTGAAGCTCCGTATTGTATATCAGTATGGTTCGAATATAACCTGTTTTGGTCGCTTTAGATGATGTTCGCGTCATATTGTATACCAATTTGGTCCGATTGTAACCGGTACCGTAGGTTTGTTCGATGTTTGCCGTGTTGTTTACCTTGCGTGAATAGATGCCTTATTACTAATAGTAACGGTAATGGACTAGTGTAATTTCTAAGGTATAAAAACCTAATTACAACCAATTAAGTATTTGGGGATAAAATGACCCATGAGTTAACATGGTCCTCACATGATGGTAAAATATTATAACAATTTTTTATTGTAAACAAAAGACTGACAGGATAGAAACGACATATTAGGATATATAGAAGTGATATTACTAATTTTAAAAGTTTAGATCACCCCCCTAGTAGTGTGAACGATTAATCTAACGCTAAAATTAAGGAAGGGCGGCAACTTTCAAAGAAGTTAGGATGTTGGTAGACTCCAGGATGAGCATTTTAGAGAAACATTCCAGGAGTAGTTAAATATTAAACTATATAGTCTAAAATTTGACAATATAGAAGATGGATGGAATAATTTTAGGAACATAGTTTTTGGAGTAGCAGATGGTGATTTAAGAGGAAAGTTAGAAACGAGGCTAGGAATATTATTGGAAATGTTTTAAGTCTGTCAGAGAAGAGAAGGGTTTTTACAAGAAGAGTCTAAGCGATAGATAATATAAAAACAAGAAGAATGTAAGTAAAGAAATGTAGAGAAAGCATTAAAATATGAATTAAGGTAAAAACTGATAGGGAATCTTAAATTCGTCAAGAGTTTGGAAATCTAACGAGGGACTAGTTTAAAACAAATAAAACATAATCTCTTACTAATTGTTAAGCAAAACGACACCTGTTATTTTAGGAGCATCACAACGAATCACAAAGATAATGATGAACGACAAAATCTGCAGTTTGAAGACAAGCAACAGTGAGAATCACATCGAACCGATAACGAAACTGACACATGACGAAATATGCGGTTAGAACAGAAAAAACGGTGAAAAGCATAACGAATCGCAAATGAAAATAATGCGCAAAGAAATTTGCGCTTAAAAGACTCAACAGCGAGTATCACAACGAATCGCAAACGGAAATAATGCACAGTGAAATCCGTGGTAAGAAGGCTGATAATCACAAGAGAATCAATGACAGTAATAATCCCAACTAATTAAAAACGAAAATGATGCACAACAAAAACTGCAAAGGGAGAAGATATTCTCATTGAACCCTTCGTCCCTTGAAAAATTGTAATGAACAACTGAAAATCTTTTTTAAGCACACAAACAAGATATTTTAGGGATGTACATTTTCGGAGATCTTCATCATTTATCAAGATTTTTAATGTTAAAGCTGAATTTCAGCGCAGAGAGCATTGGCCGAGAGGAGAGTAATAGCCTCCTCATTTAGGAGATTCCTGAATATGATGATAAAAACAAACAGAAATCAAATTTTAAGATGATTATTTTAAATAGAAGTAAAGAATGACGGTGGAGCTTAAATCAAACAAAAATTTTTGAATGTGTGGAGGAGACTGCCGCCTCTTGCTGTTTACGCTGAAGTTTCAACACGTAGAGATATCGGTCAAACTGTGAATAAAACATAATGTAAAAGACTTGGCTTTAGCCTATTTACACTATATTTAAAACAATTTTTTTATTTAATTATGTTGCAGATATTCACCACATTATATTTCTTTAATCACCGAATTTTCCAGTTTCAAATGCTTTGATTTTCTTGCAGATTTCCAATTAGAGTTCATTATGAAACTTCAAGAAATGGTAGTGCTCTGCAATGGCTGAAAAAGGATCAGACGGGTGACGGAACCCATCCATATTTTTTCACTCAATGCGCCGTAAGCTAATAGGCTTAGTTTATACTATTTCGGTTTGCAGTGATTAGAAAACAAAGAACTCGGAGACGATCAAAACTGATAGAGATGTACTTACATATATAGGCTGGCATTAATTATTTTACTAATTTTTTTTTCTCCTTTCTTAGAAACTTAACGTTTTGCCAAACGAGCGTAGTTCATGTCATACTAGTGAAATGTCTGGTAGAACAAAAAATGTACACTTTCCAAACCTGGTTTTTCGTGGGCCAGGGTGATTCTTTTATCCGGTGGCCTGGTTGTTCCACCCTCAAAAAAAGGCGTTCACGTTGATGTCAGCTTGGGGTTTCGTCCCTTGCTGATTAAGCAATCGCTGTGCTTGTGATGGCACTATCACCATAGGTCTTTAAAACAAATTCCGTTAAAATCAAACCTCGCTGGCGAAACATTGCTGAACTAGTAAACCAATTAAAATTCTGACGGCCATAACTTCTCGATTTTCTTTCTTCATTCATATTTTTTTTTTTTTTTTATTGAAGATAAAATCAATTTTCAAAAAATTTCTGGTGTTCTGGCACGAACGCTTCTATTAGTGGAAGGCTACTATAAATTTTGTACCTGATTGTGTATACCTTGTACTTTAGATAATGTAGAAAATATGAAGTATAGATGGTCAAGTTTATTTCAAGTCGCTTTACAAAGTATATGTGATAATAGCTGCAAAAATAATAAGCGAGGCTTAAATATAAGACCATTCTCAAATAATATAAGTACTTCCATAAATAGAATTCCAAGTCGAACGCTGAAGTAGCTCGTTTTCTGCTTAATATCTTACTTCACATTATTACCCGGGCGCAGCAAATACTGGAATGTCCTGTACAATATTCTTCGAAACACAACTACATAAGGAAACCTGTTATCTCCAAAGCTGTCTTATATGAAATTAATTAAAAAAAAACAAGTTTTTTTAACTGAAAGTAAGGAACGACGTTAAAACTTAAAGTTTGACTTTCTCACAGCTCTATTTTTTTTAAACCATAAAAAACTTTAGCGTAAAGAGCGAGGCATTGAAGAGGGAACAGCCCCTTTCATACACGGAATAATTTCTGTTCGTTTTAAGTTTTAACGTCGATCCTTACTTTCAGTTAGAAAAAATAATTTTTTTTTTATTTAATAAAAATCATTGAGCCATTCCAAACAAAATAAGAAGAGTATATAAGCGAGAGGGGGATTTTAGGGGAGGGGGCAGAGGCACTTGGCCCGGACGCAGAAATTTAGGGGCACAAAATTTCAAATAAATTATCTAAAATTTACCGTCATTTTGTAATTTTTGAAATTTTACAAAATTTTCATTTTTCCTATATCTTTTCCCCTGTGAAGTAAGAAGTCAGAATTAAACAAATGAAATATTTTGTTAAAAAATGAAAATTTTGTTAAAACTTTTTTCCGGGGGCAAAAGAAGCCAGAACCCCAACTGATATCAGCGCATGCGTATGCTTTTTCAGTCGGGTGCTGTTAGGCTCAGTAAGTATAATCATAGGCAGCGCAATAGCGCTGCCTAAGTAAAGAACGATGTTGGCACAATATATTTTTTTTCCTTGGTCTTAGACCACGGCACTACACATCGAAGGAGTTGCCGGAGAAACTTCGAAAGGGGCTCATTCGATTGGAAATTGGAGAGGCTTGTGCCTTTTTTAATAGTCGAAAGTGATTGGAAGGCAACCAACCCCCCTCTCACGCCCACCTTTTCCCCAGACACATCCAATCAAAATTTTGACATAGCCATTTTGTTAAACGTAGTTGAAAGTTCTGGAAATTAGGTCTTTGAGAGGGACACTCCCCCACAGCCCTCAGGAAAAGGGTTGTAAGTTATGCCCTGGGAGCATACAAGGTTTTGTAGAAAGCGTTGTCGTAGAACCTTCCAAAAGGACTCATTTGACTGGAAATTGAAATGGCTAGTGCTCTTTTTAATAGTCGAAAGTGATTGGAAGGCAACTAACACCCCGTCCAAGCCCACCATTTATCCAAACACATCCAATCAAAATTTTGAGATAGCCATTTTGTTCAAAGTAGTTGAAAGGTCTGGAAATTACATCTAAGAGGATGACACTCCCCACAAAACCCTCAGAGTAAGGGTTGTAAGTTATGCCCTGGGGGCATATAAGATTTTTGTTGAAAGCTTTGTCGTAGAAACTTGAAAAAGGGCTTATTCGATTGGAAATTCAAAGGGCTAGGGCACTTTTTAATAATCGAAAGTGATTTGAGGGCAACTAACCCCCCTATCACGCCCACCTTTTCCCCCAACACATCCAATCAAAATTTTTAATAGCCATTTTATTCAACGTATTTAAAAGTTTAAGAAATTAGGTCTTTGAGGATGACAGCCCCCCTCAGAGCCCTCGGAGCAAGGGTTGTAAGTTATGCCCTGTGGGCATATAAGGCTTTTATATGATGTAGTAGGATAGTGATGTTGTAGAAACTTCAAAAAGGGCTCATTCGATTGGGAACTAGAAGGGCTTGTGCCCTATTTAATATTCAAAAGTGATTGAAGGATAAATAACACCCCTCTCACACCCACCATTCTCCCAAACACATCCAATCAAAATTTTGTGATAGCCATTTTGTTTGAAATAGTTAAAAAGTCTGGAAATTATGTTTTTGAGGATGACAGTCCTCCCACAGCCCTCATGGCAAGGGTTGTAAGTTATGCCCTGGGGGCATATAAGGTGTTTTTTAAAGTGTTGTCGTAGAAAAAGGAATCATTTGATAGGAAATTGAAACTGCTTGTGCCCTTTTAGATAGTGGAAAGTCATTGGATGGCAAGTAACCCCCCCCCCCCCTCTCACACCCAGCATTTCTCCAAACACATCCAATAAAAATTTTGAGATAGCCATTTTGTTAAACGTAGTTGAAAGGTCCGGAAATTATGTCTTTGAGGATGACAACCCCCTCACAGCCCTCAGGGCAAGGGTCGTAATTTATGCCCTGGGGGTATATAATGTTTTTTATAGAAAGCGTTGTCGTAGAAACTTCAAAAAGGGTTCATTCGATTGGAAATTAAAAGGGCTAGTGCTCTTTCGGAAGTTATTGGAGGGCAACTAACCGCCCCCTCACGCCCAACATTTCCCCAAACGTATCGAATCAAAATTCTGACAACGCCATTTTCTTCAACGTAGTTGAAAGTTCCGGACATTAGTTCTTTCAGGATGGCACCCCCTCCCCTCCACCCCAGCTCTCAGGGCAAGGGTTGAGTTATACCCTGGGGGCATATAAGGTTTTTATTGAAAGCGTTGTTGTTGAAACTTCAAAAGGGCTCAGTCGATTGGAAATTGAAAGGGCTAGTTCCTTTTTAATAGTTGAATGTTATTGGAGAGCAACTAACGCCCCTCTCACGCCCACCATTTCTCCGAAAACATCCAATCAAAATTTTGAGATAGCCATTTTGTTTAACGTAGTTGAAAGTTCTGGAAATTAGGTCTTTGAGGATGACATGACAACCCCCTCACAGCCCTGAGGGCTGTGAGGGGGTTTTCAGGCTATACCTTATACACCTTATATGCCCTGGGGGCATATAAGGTGTTTATAGAAAGCGTTGTTGTGGAAAATCAAAAAGGGCTCGTTCGATTGGGAATTGAAAGGTCTAGTGCCCTTTTTAATAGTCGAAAGTGATTGGAAGGCTTGACGTTTTTATAGTAAAAATCGATGTGGGTACAATGTTTTATTATTTTTTTCTTTTTTTGTTTAGACCAGGGCACCTCGTATCGAAGGAGTTGTCTTAGGAACTTCGAAAAGGGCTCATTCGATTAAAAATAGAAAGGGCTGATGCCCTTTTTAATAGTCGAAAGCGATTGGAGGGCAACTAATCCCCCCCTTCGCCCACCCTCCTTCGCCCACCCTCCCATTCGCCCATTATGTTTAAAAACTAAATGTTGCCTTAAGATTAAATCAAAATACACTGTGTTTTTGCTAATTTCCAATAAGGCATATATGTCAATATATTTCGAACAGGAATTAATTTAAAACACTTTTTCCACAAAAGTCTTTCAACGAAAAGTAAAGAACTCCAATAAACCAAAAATGAGCAAAAATAAAATCAAATAATCTACTAAGCGTGAAACTATCACAAATCAGCATCCATAAATAAATGAAACGCAAAACGAACAGAAGTTACAACAAATAATCGAGTCAAACTCAAAACGAGCAGAAATTAACATGAGTAGGGCTCAAAACCTCTATGCCTTCCCAAGCCCGGAACATAATTTGTACTTTACTGAAAAAAATACAAATGAATGTGCATTGTCAGTTTAATATAGGCTACATATACTGATATTTAGTAATCAAAATGTTAATATTATTTGATTTATTAAAGTTAAAAAGGTAAAAACATTTATATTTTTTTAGTAAAGTGCAAATTATGCTCTGGCCTTGGGAAGGCATAGGGGTTTTGAGCCCTACTCATGCTAATTTCTGCTCGTTTTGAGTTTGACTCGGTTATCTATTGTAATTTCTGTTCGTTTTGGCTTTCATTTATTTATCGATGCTGATTTGTGGTAGTTTTACGCTTGGTAGATTATTTGATTTTATTTTTGCTCATTTTTGGTTTAATGGAGTTCTTAACTTTTCTTTGAAAAACTTATTTTGTAGAATTTTTTTTTTTAATTGATAATAAAAAAAACGAGGGTGCACCTACTTTCTGCCACGCGGTATTCATTTCAGAACACCACATGGGCTGCTAAGTTTCGCCACACTTGGCAGTTTTAGCCCCGATTGGCACAGTTTTAGCCACACCTGACACAGTTTTAGCCAAGCTTGACATAGCTTCCGCCACGCTTGGCACAGTTTAAGCCACGTTTGGCACAGTTTAAGCCACGCTTGGGACAGTTTTAGCCACGTTTGGCAATGCTTCCGCCACGCTTGGCACAGTTTTAGCCACGCTTGGGACAGTTTTAGCCATGCTCAGCACAGTTAACGCCACGCTTGACACAGTTTAAGCAACGTTTGGCACAGCTTCCGCCACGCTTGGCATGTGCCACCTGGTGTACGTGTTTTCTGAAAGTAAACACCCCCTCGAAAAAAATTCCTGAGGTACATGTCTTATGATTAATCAATGTCTTTATAACCAAACACAGGATTAACCATTAGATCGGTTACTACAGCTATTTTCCCAGGGGACAGAGGAGTCAAAACGGGGAAAAGTACAAAAGTACGGCCCCTATTTTTCCAGTGGGGTGCCTTATACGTATCTCAGGGGAGGGGGTCCCCTTCTGTGTGCATGTATGGGTCCATAATGGCTTTGCATGCTTCGATTACAAAGGTGGCCAATCAAACAACTTTTAAAAAAATAATAATAAATAAGAATCTGCAAACAGTGCCGGATTCAGGGGCCAGGGGGACACCGGCCCCCAACCCCAAGATTTTTTCTGGCACCCTCATTTCTAGTGTGTTTTCTTTTTTACTTTTTTTTAATAAATTCGTTAATTTGGTCAATTATTGGCACCTTTGTCACATTGCCCCCCCCCCCAAAAAATGCTCATTGGCACCCTTGTCACATTGGGCCTCCCCCAATATTTTGCTCTAGATCTGCCCTGACTGTAAATAACAAATGAATTTGAATAGAAGACTTTAATTTTCGGGGCGAAAAAAATGATGAATTCAATGGCTTATTTAACGCAAAAGAAAAAACAAACAAAAAAAAAACAAGGAAGCTATTAAGAACTTTTCTCCGGAGGGTTATTAGGTTGAACTACAAACTCGACAGTTTATTTAACATTTTGATTCATTAAGACAAAGAATGAATTGCTCATTAGAAAAGAACACACTTCTATAATGCAGAAACTTGAACTAAAACGAATAGTAAGAGTGCAAACAAGTTTCATGCATGATTTGTAACTTAAAAAAAAAAATAGGCAAATTTATTTCCTAGAAATAATTGACTAGAAAAAAAAGACATGCAACAAATTTTCACTACATCAAGCCAATTGTAAATATATACAGCCTAAACAATTAGGGTTGCTGTCACAAAATTATCCTTGGGAAATCCGATCCTCGAAAATGTGTTTTCATCTCGGACTCCCAAGCATTTCACGTTCTTCTCCCTTTTTTTATAAAGAAATCCTTCAAGGACCCTTACGAAGACGTTCTCCTCCAAATCATCTTCAGTTTCATCATCTTTTAGGCCGTCTGTTTTGTTTTTTGTTATTTTCATTGTTGCATAATGGTGGGATTTAACCTAATGGTGGTAACCCCATTAATGGTGGGATAAATCATTTATCAGACAAATGGTAGGATATCTCCGAACAGAGGTTGTTATAACCGTAAGGGTCTAACTCGCCTTTAGAAACATTCCTATTCTCCAGCAGTAAATTTCTTATCTAGATTCCACCATCTACTAAGGAAAAAGGATTTAAGGAGGTTTGGAAGCGGTTACTTTAGATATTGATAATGTCTGATGTGTTTACCCGGCCATTTCAGGAATTGAAATGTTCTGGGGACTGATAGACATAAATAGACCATACTGACCGTATTTCAAACAATAGGCTGTATGAAAAGTGTGGTTCAATCCCGCTTTCTAGGGCTACAACGAGAGAAAGGTTGAGATGGCTAGGGCACGTTCTGCGGATGACGGATTGCCAAAGATTGTCCTTTTCGGCCAACCGTCTAGGGCTAAAAGGAAAGCAGGTCGTCGGCGGTTGGGATGGCGGGGGGGGGGGGTGTCAAAAAGAAAGATTTAAAAGAAATAGGAACTTCCTGGGAGGGTTTAAAGAAGGAGGCTTTGAATGGATGGGGATGGAGGAGGAGCGTGTATAGCTGTGCTGTCCTCAGGCGGCTTGGTGCTGCGGTGAGTTGTTAGTAGTAGTAGTAGTAGTATGGTGTTATCCATACTTGCGCTCAACTGGCCAGTGTGGCATCCATTATGATGGCGAATTCTGATAGTATTACTTCTGTTACTGGCCCCGTAGTTTGATTCCCAATATGATAGTGGTTAAGTAATGTCTGCTCTTTGCAATGATTAAATAAAAAAAAAAATTTTTTTAACTGAAAGTAAGGAACGAAATTAAAACATAAAACGAACAGAAATTATTCCGTATATGAAAGGGTCTGTCCCCTCCTCAACGCTTCGCTCTTTACGCTAAAGTTTTTCATTGTTGAAAAAAAAATAGAGTTGTGAGACAGTCAAACTTTAGCGTAAAGAGCGAGGCGTTGAGGAGGGGACAGTCCCTTTCATATACGGAATAATTTCTGTGCGTTTAAAGTTTTAACGTCGTTCCTTTAACGTCGTCGTTTTTTTATTTAGTTTTTGAACGTTTTTTAATAATGCAGGTTTTGATTTTGGCTCACTGTAGCCTACATGAATAATTTAAAAAAAATGAATATTAATTTTACTTTTATTTGGTTAAATGGCTTTCTCGAAACCTGTTTAATTTTATTTACGAACGTTTTTATTAGTAATAGATATACGTAACTTACGAATTAACTTACGTAACGAACCTCTATATTCTTATATTTTTAATACGTATATTAGAGTCAATACTAGTCAATACCTTGCTCTATAAGCTAAAGTTCGAATTTTGTTCCAATTCTTTAAAAATGACCCCTTAATCACAAATGCCGTTAATTAGAATAAATAGCTCTTATGAAAGTACTAAATAATCTTTGGCTTAAAGAGCGAGGTATTGACTAGGGGATGAACCCATCATATAAGTAATGTTTTCTGTCGTTTTAAGCTTTGATATTGCTCCTTACTTTCAGTTAAAAAACTTGTCTTTTTTATATATAATTTCTGATGTTTATTTAAATAATGCTGGGAAATCCGGCGCCCCCTTCATAGCAATGTCTCTTCTCCCATGAAAAATTCCTTCATGGTAAGATCCTCCCACATAGCCCCCGACCCACACCCCCACCCCACCCCACTACCAGAAAAAATCCCCTCTGAAAACGTCTGTACACTTCCCTATAACCAATACTATATGTGAACATTGGGTAAAGTTCATAACTATTTCAGCCCTCCCCCCGGGGAATTCGGGGAATTAGGTCATCCTAAAAGACACAGTTATCGTATTTTCAACCATGCTGAACAAAATGGCTATCTCAAAATTTTGATCGGGTCACTTTGGGAAAAAAATGAGCGTCGAAGGGGGCCTAGTTGCCCTCCATTTTTTTTGTCACTTAAAAAGGGCACTAGAACTTTTAATTTCCGTTCGAATGAGCCTTCCCAATATATTCTAGGAACACTGGGTCAATACGATCACCCCTGGGAGAAAAATAAATAAAAAAATAAACACGCATCCGTGATCTCTCTTCTGGCAAAAAATGCAAAATTCTACATTTCTGTAGATAGGAGCTTAAAACCTCCGCAGTAGGGTTCTCTGATACGCTGAATATGATGGTGTGATTTTCATTAAGGTTCTGTAACTTTTAGGAGATCTTTCCCCCTTTCTTCGAAAATCAGCCAAATTTTCTCAGGCACTTAACTTTTGATAGGTAGGACTAAACTTGATGAAACTTATTTATTTGAAATCAGCATTAAAATCTGATTCTTTTGATGTATCTATTGGTATCAAAATTCCGTTTTCTACTGTTTCGGTTACCATTGAGCCGGGTCGCTCCTTAATTACAGTTCGTTACCACGAACTGTTTGAAACGTCTTGCATTAGGCTCAAATGCAATCGTAGGAAAGACATCTAAAGTTCTTAGAGCTTTTAGGCTTAGGAAGTATAACGGTTGGCGAGAACTTAAGATTTTTTTTTTTATTTTAATATATTTTTGATTAATTTTTCAAACATTGCTTAGCTAAAATGTAATGGATATTAAAATAAAAAATTCTAGAAACAGAAGGAAGTTAATTAGCATTCAAAAATTAGGATTTCGATTGTTTGATTTGTTTTTAATTTTACTTGTAAAAACTCAACCTTCGAAGGTTGAACGATTTACTTCGATAGAATATTGTAAAAGCCACAAAATCATATTTATAATATAGTAAACACCACTAGAGAACTTTACCACCGGAGAAACTAATGTTAGTTCTTGTGATTTTTTTTTTATCATAGCAAGGCCTATATTTCTGCAATGGGAGAATTTATTTTTGTAATATTTTTTTTTCAGAAAAAAACAGTTGCCATATTGACTCCTGATGTGTCAAGGACAATTTATGCGTGATGTCACTTTTAATAACTTTATCTCAAATGTCACTTATAGAATTATCTCGATTTCTAAATTATTTCAAAATTCAGTTTTTGTCATAGAAGAGTTCAAGGCCATATCAAGGAGTATATAAGGAACACCCCCCCTGAAATATTTTCAGACTCGTAAAAACGTAACAAAAATGAATATAAGAAAATTTTGATGTATATTTTAAAGTTTTTAATCCCCCTACCCGATAAAAATTCTAGATACGTTCTTGGAAGAGCTCAAGTTCTCTTGGAAAAAGTTCAAGCCTTTTTCCAAGGCATTAATTGAGTAAAATGCAACAGACGGCATTCGAAGTTTTGAAATAATTTAAAGAAATGTGGATTTAACGGATGATTTCACAAAACTGTATAAAAAATATAGAAAAATATTACTAAACTATCGAAGCAATAATAAAAAGTTGTCTAGAAGGCTGATCACAAGGAAACAAAAACAAACTTTTTCTAAGAAATGTGTTTGGACTCAAAAACTTAGTGTTCTTTTTAGGCCCACTCCCTATGGTATTTGACTAAGAGCTAGTGCTAACTTGAGCAAATCAGTTTTTTTTTATAGAGTTTCTCAGCAAAAATCAGATAAGCGATTTTAGGTAGGCACACCTCAGAATTAGAAAAATATCAAAGTGAATGGGCTTTTACTAGCTTAGAATTTCACAAAAGAAGACCAATCAGGCGGAATTTTACTTTTTTGTTTCTGGCGTATGGGTTGTAGCTGGAACAGGGGAACCAATCAGGTTTTTTTTTTAATGGGAATATTTAGCCCCTTGTAGCATACCCTTAATTAATAATATAATTGGCTACAAAAATAATTCTCAGATATAAACCAATGAAACTGAAGCACATTTTTTTTAAAACAAAACTATAGGAAAGTAAATTCTTTTTTCTTTTTGATTTGTCGATAGTTAGAGTCTAAAAAGTTTATCTCCATTGCTACGGAAACTTAACATACACAAAATGTAAAAACTTACTAAATAAAAATTTGAAAACGGAGAAGTCAGCAAAGAAACTATATTTTAGGAAAAATAATGAAGGCTATGCTGCACATCTTAAGGTGAAGTCATGTGCACCTATATTGGAAAAAAGCGTAGCCTCGACAGGAAGATAGCCGCCTCTGGAATTCCCAGTGAAATTGATGTGAAATGACAATTCTAAAAATTACTTCTAACTCTATGAATGTACTTGATCACTAAAAAAAAATCCTTGCTCTTATCAAACAGCTCGTGGTAACGAACTGAAAGTAAGGAGCGACCCGGCTCAATAGTAACCGAAACTCTAAAAAACAGAATTTTGATACCAATAGATACATCAAAAGAATCAAATTCCTATGCCGATTTAAAATATATAAGTTTTATCAAGTTTAATCTTACCCATCAAAAGTTACGCGCCTGAGAAAATTTTCCTTATTTTCGAAAAAAGGGGGAAACAACCCCTAAAATTCATAGAACTTTAATGAAAATCACGTCATTAGATTCAGCGTATCAGAGAACCCTATTGTCGAAGTTTCAAGCTCCTATCTTCAAAAAAGTAGAATTTTGTATTTTTTGCCAGAAGAAAGATCACGGATGCGTGTTTGTTTGTTTGTTTTTTTTTTTTGTTTTTTTTTCCAGGGATGATCGTATCGATCCAGTAGTCCTAGAATATCGTGAGAGCGCTCATTTGAACGGAAATAAAAAGTCCTAGTGCCCTTTTTTAGAGACCAAAAAATTGGAGGGCAACTTGGCCCCCTTCCACGCTTATTTTTTTCCCGAGGTCACCCAATCAAAATTTTGAGATGACCATTTTGTTCAGCATAGTTGAAAATCTAATTAATATGTCTTTGAGGATGATTTAATCCCCCACAGTTCCCGGGGGAAGGGCTGCAAGTTATAAACATTGCCCATTGTTTACATGTAGTATTGGTTATTGGGAAGTATACAGGCGTTTTCAGGAGGCATTTTTTTCTGGTGGGAGGGATTAGGGCTACGGGGGAGAATCTTTCCACAGAGGATGTTTTCTTGGGGGAAGGGACATTTCTATGAAGGGGGCGCCGGGTTTCCCAGCATTATTTAAAAAACGATCAGAAATTAAATAAAAAAAACAAGTTTTTTTCAACTGAAAGTAAGGAGCAATATTAAAACTTAAAACGAACAGAATTTATTACGTATTTGAGGGGGTTCGTCCCCTCGTCAATACCTCGCTCTTTACGCTAAAGTTTTTTTTAGTACTTTCAAAATAGCTATCTATTCTAATTAACCGGTCTTTGTGATTCAGGGGTTCGTGATTCGAACAAAATTTGAACTTTAGCGTAAAGAGCGAGGTATTGACTAGGGGGAGAACTCCCTAATATGCGTAATAAAAACATACGACTATAGAAATTCGTTACGTAAGTTAATTCTTAAGCTACGTCAGAACAAAATTTCGAGAAAGCCATTTAGCAAAAAAAAGGAAAATTAATGTGCGAATTAATATGCGAGAAAGCCATTTAGCCAAAAAAGGAAAATTAATATGCGAATTTCGTTTTAATTATTCATATACGGTGAGCCAAAATCGAAGCTGCATTAAATCAAAAACGTTCAGAAATAAAATTAAAAAAAAACAGGTTTTTGTAACTGAAAGTAAGGAGTGACATTAAAACTTAAAATGAACAGAAATTTTTCCGTATATGAAAGGGGCTGTCCCCTCCTTAGCGCCTCGCTCTTTACGCTAAAGTTTGACTCTGTCTCACAACTTCATTTTTTAAAACGATAAAAAACCTGTTCGTTTTAAAACCTGTTCGATAAAAAACCTGTTCCTTCTGTTCGTTTTAAGTATTAATGTTGCTCCTTACTTTCAGTTACAAAAACTTGTTTTTTTTTATTTTACTATAGATGTTATTAGATTTCTGTATAAGAGTATCTTCTCCTCTGAGTAAGAGAAGCTTAAAGAAACGTCTTAAAGAAACTCAACATGTTTTATCTACTGCTAAGTCTATTTTTACCCCATTAATTAAACTAAAATGATTGGTAAACTTTTAACCAGCCTTTTCTTACCAGCCTACTTAGTATTGATGAAAAAAAAAAACTAGAAGAACCATGCAAATTGGACGCTAAGATGGCTATCTGCAAAAAAAAATTGTTAGTCCCGAAGTCTTTATAATCTGTGGAATAAAGAATTGAAAAAAAATGTGTTATCAGCAAACAGTAATTTTCTCTATGAGCATTCATTTGCTTTTTTTACATGAAAACCTTATTTTTTAGCTGTTAGCAGCAAGGTTGAAAAAACGTAATGTAAAATCGAAATTGAAAGTTGTTTTCATTTTTCTATTGTATATGAATCGTTTAAAAACAAAAAGAAAAGACAGTGTAAGAAAACTACTACTTTTGGTGAGGTTTAATTATCAGTTAAAGATTTTGGTTAATAATCTGAATTTTCCAGCCTATTAACGCACGGTCGTTTTATCCATGTCAAGATTCTCCATCAGTGAAAGGTACATACACTGCAAAGGTGACAGCTCCCAAGGACATGACTATACTTATGAGTGCCAACAAAACTGGCATTACTGAATTGCCTGACCAGACTCTTGCTGAGTTTAAGCAAAACATTCCAATACCAGCATATCTCATGGCTTTAGTGGTTGGAAAGATACATTGGAGGGAAATCGGCCCTCGATCAAGAGTGTGGGCGGAACCAATGATGGTAGACAAGGCAGCAATGGAATTTAACCAAGTATTTAGTTTACATTAGCTTTGTTGACTTAATCGCGTTTAGGGCGAGTTATTCAAATAAGGTAATCAACATCACAAGTTAATTATAAATACATTTTCAGCTTCATTGAGGTTGAGCTTCATTAGAAATCTAAAACTCGACAGTTACAAATTCTAACACGTTTCTTTGCTTGAAAGAAACTTTATATTAAAAAAACTGTAGTCCGTATGGATGACATTTTGCATAATCTGATCCTTACTTCTTTTGATCTTTTTCCACAGGCATTTTGTTATTTAAGCTTTGAAATATTCAGAATTCAAACTAATAGTTTTTGTTTCATAAAAATTATTTTAAGTTAAATAAACATCATTTTTGATGGATTTTGCCGATTTTTTTTAATGGCCATACCAGATTTGACCTTTCATTCGAAGTCATTAATCAATCAGAAACAGGTGTATTGATACTGAGTGCTCTTTTTAGTCCAGTTTTGCATCAATATGTTTATATTTGTATTAAAATTTTTATAAAAATT
>JAQQPU010019427.1:5223-16465 GCA_029168905.1 Artemia sp. Kazakhstan ARC1039
TTAATAGTTGTGCACTATATAAAAGATACAAAAACTTCTTTTCCATCTTTTCCCCTGTAATTATATTTTCAGATTAATTAAGTTATTAAGTAATTCACTATCAACTGGGTATGTTCTATGTTGTATATCCTTATAAATATCAAAATTACACATTAGCATAATCGTCTTGTTAATCTTTGTTTTCAAATCATAGGGTCGCAAATCAACAATTTCAAATTGTACGGATGCATGGAAATATTTTATCATGGATTAAGTCGACTTACTTGACTTGGTTCTCCTGTTGAGTGGTATTTGGGCTAGAAAGTGAAGTCTGCCTTTTCCATCAACTTTGGGCCATTGCAAGGGTTTGCGCTTCACTCGGTCTGATATTTGCCATCACTAGGAACTCGGATACGCTGTCGTACTCTCGTTTCTTTGGTCGGCCGCGAAGTCACTTCCAACCAGCTTTGATAGGGTCAATGTCAAGGATTGTTTTTTGGGAAAGTGTGGGGGCACTCGAGGTAGATGTCCAAACCACCGTAAGGTAGGCTTGGCTGCTTGGGTAGAAAACCAGGACTTCTTGGTGAGATGCAGCAGCTTCTCGTTGGTCACGAAGTCGACCAACTTTAGACCTACTATTCTTCTCAGACTCTTCTACTGAAATGTTTCAAGAGGCAATTAGGGTTGCGGTTGATGCTTGCCAAGTCTTAGCTCCATAAAGCATTACAAAAATGATGAGGTTGTTGAAAATTTGCAGTTTATCGGAACAACTGATATTTGGTTTTTGCCAAAGGTAACGGTTCAATCTGCCCATGGCAGAAGACGTTTTGGATAGCCTTGCTTGCAGCTCGAGGAGAAAGAAGCCATCTAAAGAAATTGTGGATCCCAGGTAGGTGAACCTGTGGACAACTTTTATGCTAGTTGTTCCGTTCAGACTGACCGGAGAAATGGCAACAGGAGAAGACAGGTCTATGGCCATAATTTTCGTTGTATTCCAGTTTATATTCAGTCTCACATTTGTGGCCTTTTCTCGTAAGATTTGAAGCGCTTCCAGCAACGGATCCTGGGAGTCTACTAGGATGGCCAGGTAGTCAGAAAAATCAGCATCTGAGATGACGCAATCTCTAAGCTTGAGTTGAAAGTTGAGACGTGAAGTCATCTTTGTCTTGAAGTGCTCTATGATGACATTGAAGAGCTCTGGGACAGCTGCACATCCCTGACGGACCCCTATCGTAATTCAGAAGATGCGCCGGCCATTGACTTGAACACAGCTCTCTGCCAATGTGTAAAGCATTGAAGAGTCTGCAGTATTTCTCGGGGAATGAAAGATCTTAAGACAGACTTGCCAGCCATGACAAAAACCAACAGAGAGAAAAAACTCAATGAAAAAAAAACGACAAACGAGACTGAGGCCAGTGGAAAGAAAAGATGATTAATGTATAACAATGCGGACATTTCACCTGCATCAAAACAAGGTGTCATCAGCACAAGTGAAACACAAGAAGAACAAGATAAAAAAACAAAACAACCAAACTAAAACTAAAAACAAATAAAACCACCACCAGTAAAACACCATCGGCGCAAATAATCCACGTAGGAAGAAGAAGCCATTAGAGTTACTTCAGTGAGAACACCAAAGCAACTGAGGTAAAAATGCAAGAAATTGAAAATTATGTTAGTTATTCTATTGCAAAATAGTTCTCTTGTTGGCTATTACTGAAGTTAATCGTTTTGGTCTAGTAGGTAAAACAGTCCCCTTGTAATTATTTAAGATTTTAATTCCCTTATTGACTGTTGATTCACTTTTCATAAGATTGTCACAAATTGAGTCAATATTTAAATTTCCGGGGAGGCCAGTCAATGCTAAAGTCTTCCAAAGTACTTCTTGGTCCACTGAGTCAAACATAGAACGGAAGTCAACGAAGGCGAAAAAAGCCTTCTTGTATAACTCCGTGGCTTTTTCTATTATCTATGTAATCGTGAAAATCGGCTCGATGTTGCAACGATCCCACATAAAAGCGGCTTGTTCCAGTCACCGAATCCTACAAACTATATTCCGACAGCAATCCAGACCATTGAGAAAACTTTCCTTGGATTAACAGCAGAGTTACTCCACGGTAGTTTGAACAGTCCTTTCTAGAGCCTTTCCTTTTCCATATGGGGATGAGGACACCTTTTCGCCATTCTTCAAGAATTATCTCAGTTTTCCAAATTACGGAGAACAGAGTGTGGAAAAAACAGGAGCATTGTAGGACCAGCATATTTCAGCAGCTCAGAGCTTAAGCCTCAGATACCAACAGCTTTGTCATTCTTGCGGCTATTAGCTGCTTTTCCGATTTCTAAGGGGCTGAAAGGCTCATATGTAGGAACATCTACTTTAGGTTTTTGACTAGTAGATTGCCTGGGAATATTATTTGAAAAGGCAGACGGGGTAGTATTACTTAAGAGCAAGCAGAAGTGGTCCTTCCACCTCTTAAGATAAGTGTCCTCATCAGAGACAAGTGTCCCATCCAGTAATAGGACAGGTTTCAATGTGGGATTTTTATTTTCCTTAAGATCTTGGATATGCTTGAACAGGGTACTCGTGTCTTATTTTTTTGCTGCTAATGCAATTTCATCAGCTTTTCTTGTAACAAACTGAGTTCGGTCTCGGTGAATCAGACTGTTTCGTACTCAAAAAGACCTCCGATAAGTAACAATGTCCCTAGGGAGTCTTGCTTTCAGTCTTTGATCTATAACCTCTGGTGATTCATTTGTTAGCCAATATTTCTTTGGAAAACCTCTCTTGCCAAGCACCAAATGTTCTGCTTCGCTTGTCTGCGAATTAAAATACTTCCAGGTGTGTTCTCTGCTGCTGAGTGTTCCAAGTAGTTCAAAGTGATTTGATACCTCAATACTATACTTCAAGCAAGTATTTGGCTCCTGGAGTTTCACGATATCTGCAGTAACTGGTCTTTTTTCTGATCGTTGTTCTTGAAGGGGGAGATGAACTTCAGCACACGCAAGGATGTGGTCTGCATTTTCGAGCTCAGCTGATCTGTAAGTTCTGCAGTTCTTCAACGATGATTTCCAGCGTTTTGACATAGGTACGTAGTTGGTCATCTTCTTTGTGCAACCGTCATTACTACACCACGTGTACTGGTGGATGGCTTTGCGTTGAAAATAAGTGTTTGCAATGACAATGTTATGAGATCAGCATAGTTGAAGAAGGAAAAGGCCATTGTCGTTAAGTGGGTTGGGAGAAACAGGGCCAATTGTGCCACGCCAAACACTCCCATCATCGTGCACTGTTCCTTTGCAGTCACCAAGAATTACAGATCGTGAGGGGAAACTATCGTGAGACATCTGGTCAGAGCAGAGTAGAACTATCAACTCTGCCATCTACTCTGAATAAATAATCTTAAATAAACAATCAACAATAAACAATAGACAATCTTAAATAAACAATGAGTGTAAACAAACATACAGTAGATATTAATGTAAATGAATAAAGAAATCTTAAAACGAGTGAAACTTAAATGGAATATTCAAATAAAGCTTGAAACAAACAAAAATCACTAAAGCAAGAGTTTGGTGGCCTCCTTCTCTCACTGTAAAAGTCTAAAACCAACTGCGGCATTGGCGCTTTACTGAAAACCAATTTTATAACAAATATTTTCTTTTGTACTTAATATTGAAAATAAACATTAAAATTGTAGTAAAATTATCAAAACCATAGGTTAAACATTAAAATTGTAGTAAAATATCAAAACCATAGGTTATGTTAGCTTATGTGCGCGCATGTAAGCTAACCTAAACTATGGTTTTGATATTTCCGAGCTGCTTTCCCAGTGGTACTCCATGGTAGGTTATTGAGACTATCTAGTTTATTGCGCGTATTAAATCAATAATTTTTTCCCATTGGAGGGATAAACACCGACATCATATTTTTGAAAAAAGAAGTGAAAGTGAATTATTCGAAGAAAGTGTGTGCACATGATAAAGTCATTACCACTCTAAGTGAACCTAAATTAACCCAACTTTCTGAATATCTCTCTCACTATGACTGTGTGTCTGAGCGGGTGTGCTGCCATCAATAACCAGTCTAACCTAAATTCAACGTAACGATGCATGAAGTCAAAATGAATAGAACTTGGATTTTATGACTGTTATCTGATATATCCAATAAAAAACTTTGAAAACGAATTTATTCTTTCTGGTACTTAGATTTTGTCAATTTTATCCGATGTATATGACATGTGATGTTGATAATGCATTTAAGTGATATTGATAAAGCATTTATTCACTCTGATACTTAGATTTTTTCAATTTTATCCCATGTATCTGAGAAAGAGATGTTGATATAGAATTTAATAACTCTGATACTTAGATTTTGTCAAGTTTATCCCATGTATTCGAGAAAGGGATGTTGATATAAAATTTAATCAATCTGATACTTAGATTTTGGCAATTTTATCCGATATAGCCGACAAATGATGTTGCCAACGTATTTAAAGGATGTTGATAAAGCATTTATTCACTCTGATACTTATATTTTGTCAATTTTATCCCATGTATCCGAGAAAGGGATGTTGATATGGAATTTAATCACTCTGATACTTAGATTATGTCACTTTTATCCGAAATATCCGACAAAGGATGTTGATAATGAATTTATTCATTTTGATACTTAGATTTTGTCAATTTTATCCCATGTATCCGAGAAAGGGATGTTGATATAGAATTTAGTAACTCTGATACTTAGATTCTGTCAATTTTATCCGACATATCCGACAAAGAATGTTGCTAATGAATTTCTTCACTATGGTATTTAGATTTTGTCAATTGTATCCCCTTTATCCGAGAAAGGGATGTTGATAAAGCATTTATTCAATCTGGTACTTAGATTTTGTCAATTTTATCTGATATACCCGACAAACGATGTTGATAATGAATTTTTTCACTCTGGTACTTAGATTTTGTCAATTTTATCTGATATACCCGACAAATGATGTTGATAATGAATTTATTCACTCTGGTACTTAGATATTGTCAATTCTATCCGACATATTCGATAAATGATGTTGATAAAGCATTTATTCAATCTGATACTTAGATTTTGTCAATTTTATCCCATGCACCCGACAGAGGATGTCGAAAAAAAAATTTATTCACTCTAACACATAGATTTTGTCAATTTTATCCGACGTATCCGAAAAAGGATGCTGATAAAGCATTTATTCACTCTGATACGTAGATTTTGTAAATTTTATTCAACATGTCTGACAAAGGATGCTGATAAAGTATTTATTCATACTCTGACACTTAGATTCTTTCAATTTTATCCCATGAATCCGAGAAAGGATGCTGATAAAGCATTTAATTACTCTGATACTTAGATTTTGTCAATTATATTTGATGTATTTGACAAAAGATATTGATAAAAAAATTTATTCACTCTGACACTTAGCTTTGTCAATTTTATCCCATGTATCCGAGAAATTTAGAATTTAATCTTTCTGATACTTAGATTTTATCCAAGATATCAGACAAAGGATGCTGATAAAGCATTTAATCACTCTGATACTTTGATTTTGTCAATTATATTTGATATATTTGACAAAAGATGTTGATAAAAAAAATTTATTCACTCTGACAATTAGCTATTGTCAATTTTTTCCAGCATATCCGACAAAGAATGCTGATATAGAATTTACTCAATCTGATATTTAGATTTTGTTAATTATATTCGTTGTATCTGACAAAAGATGTTGATAAAAAAAATATTCACTCTGATACTTATATTTTGTCAATTTTATCCCAAGTATCCGAGAAATTTAGGATTTAATCACTCTGATGCTTAGATTTTATCTGAGATATCCGACAAAGGATGCTGATAAAGTATTTAATCACTTTGATACTTAGATTGGTCAATTTTATCCCATGTATCCGAGAAATGGGTATTGATATAGAATTTAATCACTTTGATACTTAGATTTTATCCGAGATATCCGACAAAGGATGCTGATTAAGCATTTAATCACTCTTATACTTATATTTTGTCAATTATATTTGATGTATTTGACAAAAGATGCTGATAAAAAAAAGTATTCACTCTGACACTTATCTTTTGTCAATTTTATCTAGCATATCCGACAAAGAATGCTGATATAGAATCTAATCTTTCTGATATTAAGATTTTGTCAATTATATTCTTTATATCTGACAAAAGATGTGGATGAAAAAAATTATTCACTCTGACATTTAGCTTTTGTCAATTTTATCCCATGTATTCGAGAAATGGATATTGATATAGAATTTAATCAATCTGATGCTTAGATTTTTTCAATTTTATCAAATATACCCAACAAATGATTTTGATAATGCATTTATTCACTCCGATACTTTGATTTTGTTAATTATATTTGATGTATCTGGCAAAAGGTGTTGATAAAAAATTTATTCACTCTGACACTTAGATTTTGTCAATTTTATCCAACATATCAGACAAAGGATGCTGATATAGCATTTATTCACTCTGATACTTAGATTTTGTCAACTATATTCGTTGTATCTGACAAAAGATGTTAATAAAAAAATTATTCAATCTGACGTTTAGCTTTTGTCAATTTTATCCCATGTATTCGAGAAGTGGATGTTGATATAGAATTTAATCAATCTGATAGTTAGATTTTGTCAATTTTATCCGATATACCCGACAAATGATGTTGATAAAAAATTTATTCACTCTGATACTTAGATTTAGTAAATTTTATCCGATGTATCCAAGAAAGAGATGTTGATATGGAATTTAATCACTCTGATACTTACATTTTAATCTCGCTGATACTTAGATTTTTTCAATTTTATCCGACATATCCGATAAAGGATGTTGATAAAGTATTTATTCACTCTGATATTTACATTTCATTAATTTTATTCGATATGTCTGACAAAGGATGTTGATGGAAGTGAATTCAATCGATAAAGAATGTTAATAAAGAATTTTTTCAATTTTTTTCATGATTTCCTGAATTAAATTTCTGAATTGTGTATCCAAGAGGTGAATTCAAGAAAGAGTTTGTTACTTACTTACTTAAAATTTTTTCAAAATGATATATCCAACAACTGATGTTAATAATGAATTTATTCATTCTGATGCCTAGATTTTGTCAATGTTATCCCATGTGTCCGACTATAGATGTCTGAAAATTTCTTTTCTTACATCTCCGATGTTTTAATAGACATTCTAAACGTTTGATATGCTAGCTTACTCTAAAAATAATGAACACATAACATTGTAATGCATAATACATTTTTAATGAAATAATGCTATTTAGAATATTAACACACAAATATATTATGATACATTATTAATATCAATGATCAACTTTGAACATTTTGAATCTGTTCAATAAAATAGTTCACCATATTCTCTCTTGATAATGTAATTATTGTCTTCTCTTAGTTCGTAATCAGTAGAATAATCATCATTCCATTTTGAGTCATACACAATTTTTACTGGTGATTCATCGACATGCTCAATATACTTTTCGTCTTTGGTATTATTTGGTTCATTGACTGTTTGATCAACGGCAGTAACGTTTGCTGGTACTTTGTTTTCCATCGATTCATCTTTGTATTCCATCGTGATATTTTCTGCCAATGCCCTTTTTATTTTTCTGGCAATTTCACTGTCTATTACCACATTGTTTTTACACAGGTCACAGTTTCGGCACGTAGACAAGATATGGTTTATGATATTAGTAGAAAAGTAGCCCTTTCTTTTTGATCTTCCGTTGAATGCTAATACCCGAAAGCTGACGATAGGATCTATCAGTAGATAATGTGTTACCTGTAACAGTAGCAAGGAGTTGTCCTCTATCATCAACGATTATTTTTATGTTGGCATTCTCTTTGAGTGCAATCATCTCTGGAGATCTCAATCTTGCCTATCCACCAACATAAGAGTTGAATTTTTTCGGTACTGCAGAGAAATTTAATTCCTTACTGTCATGACAATGCATGCATACATTTCCAATAGTGCTACCACTTGTACTTGTTTCATAGTTTAAATACTTCTCCTTGTTGGCACTCAATGCTACAATAACATTGTCATGTGAAAAGACTTTATTAAAATGATCCATCTTCACTTTTTTTTAAAGATATGACTTATGTGTTTATCGTTTCACTGCGTAAAAAATATTGATTTAATACATGCAATAAAGTAGATAGTGTCGATAACCCGCCATAAAGTACCAGTGGGAAAGCTGCATCGTGTCTCTGACCATAGAGTACAATTGTTAGAGCCGTAAGCATATTTTATGTTATTTTAAGATAAGTAAAAAAAAGTTGAATAATTTCTAAGTCAAAAAAATTTTTTTAGTCCAATAAAAAAAGTACTACTGCAAACAGTATTTGCTACTGCAAACAACATGCTTAAAAAAGTGCTACTGCAAACAACATGCAATAAAGCAGACAGTGTCAATAACCCGCCATAAAGTACCAGTGGGAAAGCTGCATCGTGTCTCTGACCATACAGTACCATTGTTAGAGCCATAAGCATATTTTATGTTATTTTAAGATACGTAAAAAAAAGCTGAATAATTTCTAAGTCCAAAAATTTTTTTAGTCCAATAAAAAAAGTGCTACTGCAAACAATATTTTTCTAATAGTAAAGGTCATGACTAACATGTCTATACAATTCTCATTTTGAGTTTGGAAAATATTAAATGTGATTTTTTTTTGTGTGATTTTTCATGTTTAAAAAAATAATAAAAAAGTTTAAAAAAAAAACTTCAAAAAAAATATGGGGGGAAGGGGCCAAATAGTTGGAGGGGAGGGAGCACCCTTCTAGTTTTGGGATAGGGGACCTTCGGGAGGTTGAGGTTTCTGGTGGTTAGGGTCGTTGGTGCTTATGATCCTTGATGGTTCGTACTCACATACACCTTACTACTTGATTTGCAAGGATTTCTAAGGTTTGTTCTGAATTTCATTATTAAAATTCTTTTTTTGCCATCTACATCTTTCTTAGTATCTACTTTTTAGTACACTATAACTCTAAAATCTATTTTAAATTGACAAAACTGTTCAAACATCACTTGTGTATTATACAGAATACGTCGAAGAAGTAAAGCTAGGTCAAGTCATAAGAACATTTTATCATCGTTAACCATTTCCATAGATTGAAATTGTACCAAATTTATAAAAAATAAGCTATGAGTCAACAACCCCGAGGGGTTACCTTAACTGATAATCACCAATTTGCAAATGCTATACCCTTTTTTGAAATTAGAGTTAGCTTTAGCAGCGACACATTCCTAACAAACTAGTCTTGACTAAAGGCTATTGTCCAGTAATCAGTTTAACCCTTTTTTCTCCATCTTCATACGATCCAATTCGGAAATGCTATCTAGCTCTGTTTTTTTCCTATTATTCAATTAATATCGTTCGTATAGTCCAATTCGCAAATGCTATACCCTTTTTTTCTTTTGCAATTAGAGTTAGCTTTAGCAGCGACACATTCCTAACAAACTTGTCTTGACTAAAGGCAATTGTCCAATAATCAGTTTAACCCTTTTTTCTCCACCTTCATACGATCCACTTCGCAAATGCTATCTAGCTCTGTTTTTTCCCTATTATTCAATTAATATCGTTCGTATAGTCCAATTCGCAAATGCTATACCCTTTTTTTGCAATTAGAGTTAGCTTTAGCAGCGACACATTCCTAACAAACTAGTCTTTACTAAAGTCCATTGTCCAATAATCAGTCTAACCCTTTTTTCTCCACCTTCATATGATCTAATTCGCAAATGCTATCTAGCTCTGTTTTTTTTCCTGTTATTCAATTAATATCGTTCGTAGTCATATTCGCAAATGCTATACCCTTTTTCACCACCTTCATACGATTGAATTAACAAATGCTATCGAGCGACACATTCCTAACAAACTAGTCTTGTTTAAAGGCAATTGTCCAAAAAATCAGAAACCAGTCTGATAGCATATACTTCAAAAAAATGGAACAGTGGATTATCCATGGGTGATAGACAGCTTTTCCTACAAAATCATTCCTAAATAAGCACATTGACAATTTTTAGTTTTTGTTTAAAAAAAACAAAAAAAACACGTTATGATGAAAGTGTCTCAAAAACCCGTCTGGTTGCGTTATATAATCTCAATTATACTTTCAAAGCGTGTTTGTTCACTTTATAGGTGTATAATATAAAAAGATTGGTCGCTTTTTGCAATGTGCTCGTCAAACTGCACTGTATATTCATGCCTGAGGATTGTAGGTTTCCTTGTAGGGTTCATATTGTGTAAACCCTTACTACTACTAATATTGTTTTAGATTTTTTAAATTGTGTTAAGAAACATACAAATTTTATTTGTCAGTTTAATATCTTAGAAACTTGCAAAAGACATCGAATTCTTCCTCCTTCTTTACGTTTCAACCTACATTCAGGCACACAATCTGAAGGCCCGTTTATTGAGAGAATGGGTTTCAAAACTTTAACACATATTTTAAAAGACCATAGATCCAGAAGATACGTTCTTAGTAATAAAATACTTAATTTAAAATCCTTATTATATCAGATTTTGTCCCCTCAAGATTTTCACCAGACTTTACAAATCTCACATAGGTCCATTTCCACATATACCATTTAGCAAAAACTTGTTTATCGGAAAAGTTCTCAAAACTGGAATTTTAACAGTTTCAACAAACACGGATTTTCCTTCCTATATTTTTTCCTGGCCCGCCTTTGGAAAATCTATCCTCTAAGGTTTTTACATCGAGGGAACTAAGTATTCTTTCAAAGGGACCAAAATTTGCAATGGCTCAAACATACGTAAATACATCAGAAATTATTACGGGCGTGGAGTCTGCTATTTTTAGGTCTCATGGTGAAGTCGAAAATCCAGACCTATTCAGAGGTGAAATTGTAAAGAGTATTTTTGATAATAGGCCATCTTTGTCACTTTCAACTCAATCAAAGGAAGAAATTAAAATCCTCCGAAATTTAAAAAAAGACAAAAACACAGTGATAACAAGAGCGGACAAGGGAAAGACAGTTGTAATTATGAATTCTGCAGATTATGAATTAAAAGTTAACACCCTTTTAATGGATAAAAATACTTACAAAGAAATAAAAATTGATCCCACGGACAAATACACACAGCATCTAAGAAAAGAACTAGGAATTTCAAAAGATACTAGACTAATTACCCCTCAAATGTACAGAAAATTTTACCCCAAAGGTTGTTCAGCCCCGAAGTTTTATGGTCT
>JAQQPU010019429.1:0-16464 GCA_029168905.1 Artemia sp. Kazakhstan ARC1039
AATGATGAGTTTTTTGGAGGATCATAAGTTACTGGTAGAGACACAGTCTGGGTTCCGTAGAAAAAGGACAACGGAACAGGCGATGATTTATTTGACAACTATTATTAATGATGTATTAGATAAAGGTTTTAAAATAGGTGCTATATTTTTAAATCTGATGAAAGCTTTCGACACTGTGGATCATGAACTTCTACTTAAGAAGTGTGAGGTGTATGGTTTGAGGGGTGAATCATTAAATTTTTTAAGAAGTTTTTTTTAAGTAATCGTTATCAGTATGTCCAACTAAATTATTCTTCTTCCGAAAAAAAGCGTATTGAAATAGTTGTTCCGCAAGGATCAGTTCTCAGTCCTATATTATTCTTGATATTTATTAATGATTTACCAAATTGTCAAAATAATTTTTGCTATAGAATAAATGAACTAACGGTAAACCCGACTAATGAAACAGTTTCACTTTTTGCTGATGACACAACTGCCATTAGCACAGCTAATACAGCGGAGCTGCTGCAGATTTTCATGAAGGAATCAGTTAATAGAATTACAGCATGGCTAAGGGTAAATAAATTAAGGATTAACATGGCTAAGTCTAACTTTATTATTTTCTCGCGATCATCAAACTTTTACCCATGGATCAAGGAAATAGATATGCCCAATGGCGTTATAAAACGGACTGCGTCTTTTAAATACCTTGGGATTGTAATAGATGAAACTATCTTTTAAGGAACATTTTACTTTAACTAGCAAAATTCTGGCAAGAAATCTCGGTATAATGAAGAAACTCCAACATTGTTTTGCCAAGTCTGCCCTTTGCCATCTTTATTTTTCTTTAATACACCCGTATATACTTTATTGTTCAAGTATTTGGCTTTCTACTTTTTCTTCTACCATAAAACCAATAAGAGTTCTACAAAATCATGCAGTAAGAATTTTAGCCGGTATATCTCCACGTATGTCTGTTCGAGAAATTTACCCAACTTTAAAAATATTGCCGGCTGCAGGCCTTCGTGAATTCTATGTATTGTGGTTTATTTTTGGACTGCAGCAGGATGTTCAGCCTCGTTGTTTTGGTGATTTATTGTCCATTAGGTCTACTGTTCATTCTCATGAAACAAGGGGTAGCATATATCTTCCCGTTCATGTTTTTCTATTCTTTATAGAGGTACGCGGAAATGGAATAGTTTGAATAGTGATATTAAGACTATTGGTGACCCCAATATTTTTAGAAAAATTATTAAAGAACTGCTTTTTGCTGAATATGAGTTTTGACTGATTAATTGATTTATTTATTGTGGGGGTTTTGTTTATATGATGTTCCCAGAGGATGTATAATATATGATATTATTTTGTATTTATTGTTTAGTGTGATGGTATTAGTGGTGTCGGTGGCCAAGTGTTCTTTGTTTTAAGGATTTTGTTTTCTCTACCTCCCCCACGGACAAGCTTTACTATTTAGGGGAGACAGCAATAATTTTTTGTTGATATGTTTTTTTCAATAAATCCTTCTTTTTCTTCTTAATAAGCCCTCTTTGAAGTTTATACGAGCATTCCTTTCATAAGAACCATATATACTCCAGGGCATAGCTTACAACGCCTGGCCCCGGGCTGCCCCTAATCTCTTTCCATTCTCACAAACTGAACTAGAACTTTCTAATTCCAATCAAATGAGCCCTCTTTGAAGTTTTTACGAGCATCCTTTCCATAAGAACCATATATTCCCCCAGGGCATAACTAACAACGCCTGTCCTCGGGCCCTGGGGGGCTGTGTCAACCCCGGAGTTTTGTTGTATAGTCTTTGAATTATTTTTAATAAAATCGCTATCTCAAGGATCGTATCAGATGGGTTTGAGGAAAAAAAGGGTGTGGAGGGGTGGGCTAAGTGCCCTCCGATCTCTTTTGACTCTTAAAAAGTGAACTAAAACTTTCAATTTCCAATTAAATGAGCCCTATTTGAAGTTTATACAAGCATCCCTTCCATAAGAACCATACTTGCCCCAGGGCATAGCTTACTACGCCTGTCCCCGAGCCCTGGGGGGTTATGTCGACACCGGAGTTTTTGTTATATGATCTTTGAACTATTTTTAACAAAATGACTATCTCAATTTTTTATTGGATACATTTGAGAAAAAAGTGCGTTGGGGCTGGTTGCCTTCTGATATCTCTTGACTCTTAAAAAGTGAACTAGAACTTTCAATTTCCAATCAAATGAGCCCTCTCTAAAGTTTATCCGAGCATTCCTTCCATAAAAACCATATATGCCCCCAGGGCATAACTTATAACGCCTGCCCCCGGGCCCTTGGGTTTTGTGTCGACACCGGAGTTTTTGTTAAGTAATCATTGAACTATTTTTAAAAAAATAGCTATCTCGAAATTTTTATTGGATGCATTTGGGAAAAAAGGGCGTAGGGGAGGGCTAGTAGCCCTCTGATTACTTTTGATTCTTAAAAAGGGCACTATAGCTCTCAATTTCCAATCGAATGATTCCTCTTTGAAATTTATACGACGACTCCTTCCATATGAAGTGCCTCTGGAAAAAAAATAATAATAACAAAACATTGGAGCCGAAGGGCCTTTACTATAAGCAACGCTATAGCCTCTGATTTGAGAAAACACCCTTTTTTTTACTTTGATTTCATTAAAGTGCGAATGACACTCGCGCTATAATTGGGATACACAAGGTTCGACTTCTAAGTTCATATATTTATTAATTTCTGTTCATTTTGAGTTTGAGTTGAATATTAGCCGTTTCTTTTTCTTTAGTATCTGTCTTTTAATATATTTTTCTTTAACTATGATTGGGGTACAAGGGGGAGGACTTCTCAGTTCATATATCTAATAAATTCTGTTCATTTTGAGTCTGAGGTAAATCTGACTTTTTATTTTTATATCATTCTAAGTTCATTTTTGTTTCATTTTTTATAAAGCCTAACCTCTCTAAATGTGATCCGTTGTTACTGGCTAGATTCAAAAAACAATTGCTCCCTTTTTTATGAGAAACAATAATTAACTAATGGTGCACTCTACTGATACTGATAAAGATACTGATAAAGAAACACTCTTCTGATAAAGAAAAACAATTCAATAGTTGAAGCTTATCAGCTTTTCACAAGTCAGATTTTCATTTGTTTTTTTTTTCTCTACTTGTGAGATAATTAAGCAAAATTCTTGACATTTAATCCGTGATATTTCTAAACCCAATTATTCTCCTGTAGAGACTAGAGACCGGATCTGAGATGACAGCCCCATGCTTTTAGTCGTTTGATTAGGTTCGCGAAGAATGACATCTTTCGATGCTTTTTATGGTATTCAAATGCCAGTATCCTCCCAAAAATTCAATCAGCTAACGCTGAAAACGACCACTATGGGATGAATAACTTTTTGCGTAAATACATTATGCAAATAAGATCTTGCCACACCCAAAATAGAACTACTAATCATTATTGATTTTGAGCCCAGTCATCAAGGCGGTATCCGAGGGGGGCGGTAGGGCGTATAAACATATTTGTGATGGGTTTTTAGAAATTTTCTCGGCAGTACTACTGGCGACATCTTTACATTACTATTAGGGCTACTCTCCTGGACAGTATTACTCGTAGGACTATCATGTTGCGACAAAATAGTAGATGCATTAGTGATGTCAAAGTGACTATCCCCTGTGTTTACATCCACAAATAATGGGATAGTGGTTCCCCATTTTGGCTTCTTGACTCTAAGCAGGGGCTTGAGCTACATTTATTTCTCAAACTTTGTTGCTAAGCTACTGGTTCATCTATACATAAAAAAGTTTCTTTTAAAGGCTGACGTAAATGCACAACATCATTTTCTGTACTTTCCGATTCTTTGGCGATTGGTTGTATACTTACATACTCAGAGTATTCTGGATTTTTCGCAAGAAATACGGAGGAGTCTTTGACTGGTTTCATTAGTTTGATGTCTAGAGTTCTTCTGGTACCCCTTCCGTCTAATTCCTGCAGCAAGAAAACTTGGTTTGGTTGTATTATTTTAATGTTAGCAATATATTGACGAAGAAATTTTAATTTTAGCCCTTTGCATGTCATATCCTTTACATAGATAATGCCTCCCACTTTCAAACTTGGGATTTTTGTGTTGTTTTTATTATATTGTTCAGCCTGAACTTGTCTTGATTTTTCCAGTTACTTGCGACAAACAAATTGGAGGTACAAAAGCTGTTGGACTTGGATAGCTGCAAAATCTTTGTAACTGTTGAAGTCGTCCCGTCACGGTCGCAGTAACTTTAAATCAAGATAGGAAATCCGTTGTCGACCGAACACGAGTTGGAATGGTTGAAATTTCGTGGTTGATGAAATAGCGCTTTTGAGTACCGGTTGAATATTTGGAATATAATCCTACCAATTAGACTTAGATTCATAACAGTAAGCTTTGCAAATGTTTTTGCAAGTCTTTACTCGGTTTTCACGTAAACCATTCGAAAATGAGTTATAACCACTAGAAAATCTGCGATCAATCTTGTGCTTAACACAGAAATCCTTCACCACTTTAGAACGGTAACTCGCGTATTTATTCGTGAGCAATATATCATATAACTCAAAATAAAAAATAATTTTTTCATTTAAAGACTTCAAAATCGACTTTGCCGAAATATTTTTAACACTTTCAAGACCAACAAATTTTGTAAAATATTCTATAGCTACTATTACATGCTTAAGCCCTTCATCAATTTTCGGTAATGGCCTAGCAGTGACCATACTCCACATGTGACAGAAATGAGAATGATGTTCACTCCGACCTGACGGTGGATGAGAGAATTCATGGAAGTTATTTTTCCAGAGACACACATGACAATTTCTACAGACTAGGTCTACTCTCTTTCCCATATTTTCAAAAATACAATAAGCGTGAAGAATTTGTAGCGTCTTTTGGCTACTTAAATGTGCACTTATTAGGGGATGCTCATGAGCTAATTTAATTGTAGTGCCAATCAGCATTTTGGAGATCATTAGTTTTGGTGTTTGTGTACATTCTAGATCTACTTTTATACTAAACTTGCAGTACAATACACTATCACTCATGAACATTCCGTCGATAAGATGTTTCAACCATGGTATTTTTCTCAATTTTGTCCTTGTTTCCTCAACAAGAACTTTATCCCATGGGGCATTAAAACCGTCCTGCGAGGCATTAACATCATCTCGCGGTGCATTAAAACCATCCCTCGGGGCATCAAAACCATCCCGCGGGACCTCAAAACCAGATCCCTTTACATGGGTACCAAAACTGCCCTGCGAGGCATCAACACCATCTCGCAGTGCATCAAAACCATCCCGCGAGGCATCAACTTCATCTCGCGAGACATTAAAACAAGCTCCCCTTCCCTGGGTAACTATACAGGCCTTTGACCTTTTCCTAACACCTCAAGGTATTCAATTAAAGTTTTTAATGTGGCGTCTTCTCTTTGAAGTTTTCCTATATGCTCATGGTCTAAACTTAAGTAATTAATATCTTTCAATTTTGCTGGTACGGCAAAAAATTCTAACTCATCATCTGTCATTGAAAAAGGTTTAGTAGCCTCTACAATTTCTTTCGCTGGTCGAGACAGTATGTCAGCAGCGTGTGTTTTCCCTGGTATATGGTGCCAGCGATACAAGGGACTATCTAAGACTAGTGAAATTCTATACAACTTTGATGACCAATCCTTACATTTACGGAGAAATGTAATTGCTTTACAATCGATTAGAAAATGAACTTCCCTTCCCCACATATAGTACTCACAGTTTTTTATAGATTGTACGTCTCCGAAGAGCTCACGTGACATGATATCCATTTTACTAAATTGGCGCGAAAGAACTTTACTGAATGTGGAGACTAGCTTAAACCGTCCGGTGTCATCTATTTGTAAAAGGAAACCACCAAAAGCATCACCGGATGTATCTGCCGCATTCCAAAACGAAGTATTCTCTGATAGATCAGGGAACAATAAAAATACAGAATTTGGGTTGCTGATTTCCATTTTTAACGAGTCAAAACTCTCTTGTTCTTCTTTTTCCCAAGACCCATGGAATCTTTTCTGAGTAGCTTCGTTAGTGGTGCCGATTGCCGTAGTTAGTGGTGCCGATTTTGCGTAGTTCAAATAGAAGGAGCGGTACCAATTTGTTAGCCCTAAGAAACTTCTAAGTTCTGCTATATCTCTGGGAGATTGAATGGCTTTTATTCACCCAGTCTGTTCTTGAGCGGTGACATGCCAGCTGGAGTTATTTCATGTCCTAATAGTTCCAGACGCTCAGTGAAGAATTGGCACTTATTCATTCCCAATTTAACGTTATTGCAAAATTCTTTCAAACACTTTTTCAAGGTCTGCCAAATGTCCATTATCGTCACGCCTAGTCGCAACACAAATATCATCAATATATAATGTCACAACATTTCCGAAAGTTTCGGTATCAAACGAAATGCTTGCCCACTGACGAAAAGCTCGAGGAGAGATATTTGACCCTTGTGGACATTTCTTAAAAGTGTAAATTTTTCCTTCCGGTGAGTTAAATGCAAAATATTTTTGTGAATCTTCATGTAATTCGACATTATAATACGCATGCTTCATGTCCAAAATGGAGTATTTCTTTTTGGAGCTTAATTTCTGAAGAACATTTTTGATAAGAAGTATAGGCCACACCGAATCTTTGATCATTTTATTAATACCTCTCATGTCCAAAACTATTCTCGAGTTATCTAAATTCCATTTGTGTTTTGGAGCAATTTGACCATTTTCTGCCTTTCCAATTAGGAAAACGGGTCTACAAAATTCACTTCGTCCAGGTCTGATGACACCACCCTTCAAAAGTGCATCCATATGCTTTTGTAGGACATCTTGCAAGGCAAGTGGTAAATCGAATAATTTTGGTTGTGGAGGTGGAACATTTGGATCAATGACAACTTTGTATTTAAACAAGTCATTCTTGCCTATGTCAAAACTATGGCGCGATTTTTTTTTTTTTTTATTTAACTAGAAGGTTGCACAATTTAGCTTTAAATGAAGGCTTACTAGTGAGATGATCTAGCTGGAAACCATTAATAAAAGCATCATCACCCTATTCCTACTTTTGTGACGAACTTCTCTCTGTTTCTATTTTTATATCTGCCTTAGCAGCCTCAATTAATTCGTTAGAAATTTCCTCAAACTCTCCCAAAATCGTGCGACGAGACAGTTTTATTTCCTTGTCCCCGTCATTAAAGATAGCCACTAAACTAGAATTACGAGTGACCTCTGTACTGAGCATTATAAATTGTCTACTAGATCATCTGAAGGGTGGAATAAAACTTTAGAACCGTCTGCAACGTAATTACCATCTCTGGATCTAAAGCTCAGTTGAATAATTTTCATTGTTCCAGGGCCGACAGAAACGACTTTTGGTAATACAACGCTATCTGTACAAAACTACTGAAAATTGCTTGGGTTATTCTGACTAGCTGATAACCAAAATGTAATGATATTTGTTTGGAGATCAATTGTAGAATTCAGAGCATGTAAAATGTCCCATCCGAAAATTATATCGTAACCTAATACACATTAGGAAAAATAAAAAACTCCCAATCTAAACGCTTCTGTAGGATTTTACCGGTAATTGGCAGTGAATCAGACCCTAGTCGTTTAATTAGAGCTAAAGTTGCATACAATTCTGTCGAAATTTAGGGAACATTCGGTTAAACAATCTTTCACTAATTATTGACCTATGACAACCTGAAACTAAAAATGCCGAACGCTCTATATCACCGATCTTGATCTTATGGAGCATTGGGAACGGAACGTTATTATTTTGCTTGGCAGGTAACCTAAGATAGTATAGAACTCGTTCTTGGTGTCCCCCCCAGACTGTGACTGGATTGTTTGCAATTGCTAGTTAAAACATCACTGGAATCTAACATTATTAGCCCTATTGGTTTAAATTAAAAATTTAGCTTAGTAGTAGAAATATTTTGGAGTATAATTTTACTACCAACTATTTCCCCCAGTTTTGGTCGGTCCACTCGTTTACCGGAATAGCACTTCTACGAGCATTCGTTCATTAACATTAGGCTTGAATATATCCATATTCCTTACAAAAATAACACTGTATAGAGTCCAAATTTCACCCTCATCAGAGCAGAAAGATATTCATCGGAAGAAGAAGACGTCCCTCCTTCCCCCACTATCTGTTCTATCTGTTTCCCGCATGATCCGTATTTTTGATATCATTCTATAACGCTGTGTCTCACCCCCCCCCGAGTAATACACTCTTTCCTTCTCTCATCAGAATATCTATCACTACTATGTCTACTATCGTAAAGTACCCGACCACGAACACTTCCACACCCACAGTCTTGAAAACCTTCGTAATTGAGTCCAAATTTCACCCTAATAAGAGCAGAAAGATATTCATCGGAAGAAGAAGACGCCTGTCCTTCCTCCACTATCTGTTCAAATTGTTTTGCAACCTTATATGCATCATTTAAACACAAAATTTCTGCACTATGCTCTAACAAATACCGTTTGTAGGACGGTCTGATCCCCTCCTTGAATGTATTAAGATTAAGTCTTCCAAGGACTAAACCGTCATCACTGGCTTCTAAGAGTACTCTGTATGACCTTTCTAATTTTTGTATTCTTCTATAGAACAGATATACCGTTTCATTCTTAAACTGAACCGTGCCTACAAACTCTGCAGCCATTTTGCATACTGTTTTGCCTGGACCATATGCTACAAGCAATCCACGCTTTAAACTTGACAATCTTGTAATTGAGGGATCCAAAAACTCAAAACAAAGTGCGAAACAAACAATGAGCCAATATCGACACCGTCTGTAAAGCTGTTGAATCAGATCAATTTAACAACAAATGAAATTTCTGCAACTGCGGAAACAAACTCAATTATTTTTCCACTCTCTGGCTTTGTGAGTGGCGTTATTACCGAAAGAGGACCAATTACAGATCCTATTAGTTGGGACGTTGAGGCTGATCTATTGGAGGATCAATTAGGGTGGTAGTTGAAGGGTGTGTTGGGACCAATGTCTTGATCTTTTGAAGATAATCATAAAGTTCATCTTGATTGAAATCAGGATCATTTGAGTTAAATAAAAGAAGTGGAAATATCTTATTTATCCTCCACTGTTTAAAAAAATAAAGAGAAACTTTTTTTGTTATATCCAGTTTCCGCAGGATCAAGTACAGAAATAATAACTGACATACTGGGATCAAAATTTGAAAAAGAAATTACTCTAAAAATTTAGATATTGGTTTTAAACACCGTTCTTTAATTACGGACGCTACATTCTGGGCAATAAACTTTACTTCTAACAATAAAGATCTGATAAAATTTACTGGGTTGTTTAACCGTGTTAAATAAACTTACGAAAGGTAGTCTGTCTCAAATTCACTTGCAGTTGGTTTCAGTTAAATCACTAGTGTCAAATGGAGTCACGATTGAGAATTAATGTTTGATTATCGAATTCAAAATGTTAAATTTTGGCTGGAAGCTGTCAAATGTAGATGACACGTCGACTGTATAAAATCAGGTAAAAAACACCAAACGTGGAATAGAGTAGTGAAGGTAGAAATCAACCGGATATTCTCAGTTGTAGAAACTTGAATTAGTAGGTAGAAGCTATTGCGAGGAAACCCATAGTATGCATTGTGTAACAGCCTATTTCAAAATGTACAGTTAAAAGAAAGTGTCTCTCAAGAAGGTGCTTTGAATAAAATAAAGTTCAATAGCTGGTAACTTTTCGATGTCTTATTAATGAGTCTTTTGCAGTATTTGCACCTCAATATCATAAGCAATTTTGGTAGTGGACGACATAACTCTTCAATAGATTGCCAGTATTTAGCGTAAGATGTCGTCGCAAGTACTTATAAAGGTCACTCAAACGTCACTTGGATGTTTTCTACTCGTGATATTTGCTCCACTAGTTTTAACCACTACCCACCACTCTGTAAACATCTGTCTACTTCTTTTCTATATGCCTTTTATATTGGCTGATGTAACGAATTTCCGTAATATCTCAAAGATAGTCAATAAAAGTCGGTATATGGTCTTTATTAACAACGTAAGAATACGCATACAGAGAAAATAGGGTAGCAGGAGAACAAACAACTAAGGCGAAGTCGAAAGATTTTCAAAGTATATACTTGGCCCCAACTCACTAGAATCGGAAGTCCCAGCGATTGGCTGTTCGACTGGCTTGAAAATGAACCGTTTCTCACGACTAGTCTTAGTCCCAAAAGCTTATCCCTGGAGTGCTCTCGTTGACACATAAATGGCCAAATAATAGGAAATGAGACACCTGGAAAAGCATTCTTGAATTTATATTCCAAATACTCGAATTTTTATTCCAGCTACTTTACACTTTCATCAGAATCCTATGCTATTTTTCTATGGACCTATTTAAAGTGCGAGAGGGTCTCATGGGAATTTTTCCAGTCGACCGGTAGAAACAGGATTCCAGTAGGAAACTTGCTATTTGACCGATAAAAACAGGGACCGCATTGCACAGGTGCAATGGGCTAGGAGCTCCACTTATCTGACTTCCCATGTTCAGTCCCTATTATTGCTACTTGTTAAATATCCCGAGAAAGACAATTTTTAATCTCCTTTGTTGCCTAGCCGAAGTCCGGATCCCCTCCCCGGAACGAGAAAACACTGACCGAACTCCTTTGCAGCGCCCCACAAACAGATTGGAGAAGCCTTCGGACCGATCGGTATCTCATTAAGAGTTATTATCGACCGGGGGAGGGGGTTAAAACCGCAAAGGGTGGTTTATTCGATCGCAAAGTATTTATGTAGAAAAATTCCTGCTTGTATCCTTACTCTAGGCTTATCGAGTAAGACGAAATTAATATGTAAAAGTAAATTTATTGTTCCAGAACGATTTTTGATGTGTAAAATCCATTCCATAGAATAATCCTTTATGTTCTCTCTTGAAGGGACACTTTTCCTCTTCTCTTAAATCATATTTATCACAATATTCACTGTTACTTCTTGTATTATATATTTTTCATTAAGGTTTCTTCAGTATATTTTGAGATTTCTCTGAGAGATAGCCCTCTTTTCTAAAAAATAAGCCAAAAATTCCTGCCACCAAACAGCCTAAGAAGATGTAGCTTTCTTTTGAAGGTTTCTTTTGTAGACGTAGCTTTCTTTTGAAGCAGATCGAGGCAGATGAAAAATAAGCTAAAAATTCATGCCACCAAACAGCCTAAGAAGACGTAGCTTTCTTTTGAAGATTTCTTTTGAAGATGTAGCTTTCTTTTGAAGGAGATGAAAAATTAGCCAAAAATTCATGCCACCAAACAACCTAAGTAGATGTAGCTTTCTTTTGTAGATGTAGCTTTCTTTTGAAGCAGATCGATGCAGATGAAAATTAAGCTATAAATTCATGCTAATATTAAAATAGTATCATAAGAACTCTCAGACCTCGGGGCATAAGCCCTAGAAAATATTACAATATGAAACAAATATTGAAATATGGTAAATAATTGTTGAAAATCCATAAGTGTTAGCATAGCCCTAGTCAAAATTACCCCTACGTGTGTTTGAAGACAGTGTCAAAGTGTAATTTCACTCTCATGTTTGAATTTTTTAAGCCTTGGATCTATTAAACCCGGGAAAAACATCTAAGAATATTAAAATATTATCATAAAAACTCTCGAAACATTGACCCCCTAACCCCTAGAACATATTAAAAATATGAAACAAATGTTAAAATATGATAAATAATTGTTAAAATCCTCAAGTGCTAGCATAGCCTTAGTCAAAATGACCCCCCCCCCTCCCGGAAATGATTGCTAGGGGGTGAGTGGGGTGTATTGTCACAATGATGTGAAATATTCGTAAGTTTACCTCAAAGAAACGATGTATTTTCGTTAAAAAGTTATTAATAGAGCTCAAATTTGCATCTAATATCAGCCATATCTTATGGTATTGTATGCTAGGACCCCTGAATTTCAAAAATACATGGTTCTTTTTGCATATATTACAATAAGCCTTTTTTCACGTTTTATTGTTTGTAAGATTTTTTAACTGTTTTTTTTTTTGTGTTTTTAATATTGTTCGTATATTTGTTTGAAATAATAAAACTTTTGCTTACAAAGTCTGTAACTTTGAAATTTATTGTTTAGCACGATCAAGGTGTTTACACAATTTAAGCATCCCTTAGTCTTTATGGCTATAAATATATTTAGAGCAATTTCGTCGAAAAATAAATGTTTCCTCTGCGTGTTTTGCGTCATCGATGTTGCACCTTGCCAAGATAAGACAGACATGAGCCTGAAATCCAGCCAGATGTGTCATGGAATAGACAGAAGCGTGTCTTGTGACGTCACGGGAATATGTTATTTCTTGAAGTATTTCCCTAATACAGAATAGTGATGGTTGCGCAGCCATTCCGTGACATCACATAAGATGTGAGTTGTCGTTAAGTTACAAGCGGGAATTCCCTTAGGGTTCCTGACGCACGGTTACATAAAATTGCGTCAAGCATATTACATCCGAAGGTTTAAGAGGAGGTGTGAAGTCCTGTGATGTCATTGGAGTCCAGAGAGGTGTGTCATGGGAGTCTTGCCAGCTGTGTTCCCTTTAATAGGACGGGTGACCGCGTTGTACAGGTACGACGACTTGAGGGGTTTGTAGCTCCGCAAACTTTCTATCTGACAGTTTAAAATCCCATGTTAGTTTCCTATTGTTACTATTTCTCTGTTATCCGGACCACACTCTGATTAATCATATGCATGCATCTGGAATTCTGGGAATCTTGCCAGCCGCTTGGAATCTTGCCAGCCAACATTAATGCACTGGTGCGAGGGATTAGGAGTTCTATTACCCATGTTAATTTCTTTGTTATTAGTACTTGTTAAATACTCTGACCATACTCCGATTAATCATACGCAAACAATATTGCGTCACTTGGAAACAGATCTGTGTGACGTAAGAGGGCTACCAGGGGATAGCCTAGTACCTAAATCTCTTACAAGTTTAAAAAAAGTGTCCGGATAAGGATTCGAAGGGGGTGGGTCCTGTTTAAAAGCAGAGTGGCGATACTACTTATAATGTACAAGGATGAATTATATAAATCCTAATATAATTAAACTATCTAACACAAAATACACTCAAACAGGTGAATTAGATCCAAACTGTAATTTCAACATGACTCGGAGGTATTTTCAAGTATTTTTAAATCTATAAAGCGAGTAATTTAATAGGGATTTTAATTTATAAAATGTTAGACAATATGTTTAGATTGTTGAAAAAAATGAATTGAGGATATCGAATGGTAGAAAAATTTGTGGTATTTCACTATTATTAACGCTCCAATAAGTCTCTATATTTCTTTCTTTCTTTACAATAAACTGTACCTTAGATCCATGAGTTCAAAGAATTTTTCCTTGAGATTCACTACTGTCATGATGTCAAAACTTTTCAGAAATGTGTCTAAAGACAAAAATCGGTTCAGACTAAAGTAAATCAGCTTTAATTGCAAAAAAAATATTGATCAATAAGTTTATCACGCTGTTAAATATACGTCTGTTATGATTTCTTTTACAATACTAGTAGGGGGCTAAATTAATTAAAAAGGTTAAAAACACAGAAACAAACAAATAATGTGCGAATAAAATTGGCACTGAAAGACACAACCACAGTATTTCTTATTGCAATTTATTTTACAGATGAGAGAAAGGTCTCTTATACGTTAGAATACAAATCTTTCAGAAGAAATTTCATGGAAAAAAATCCGGAAAAAGAAGTTAAAAGATTTCAAGATAAATCAGGATTTTTCTTTGGGTATGTCACTTATTTTTATCTTGTTATCTTTTTTCTTCCATTTTTAATTGATTAAGCATAGAATACAAAACACTGAGTATTTTCAGTTTTTTTCTATTATTATTCTAATCACAGGTAATCTCTGAAAAGGTAATAAGCTCTATTCACCAGGTGATGGACAAATACCAAATTCCTAGACAATATTCTGCCCCAATAGTGTTGCCAGAATACTGTTTATAAGTTGTTTAAGATTGATCCTTTTGATGGAGCCAAAAATAATAAAGATAATCTTAAAAATTACTGAAGTCGTTACCAAAAGTATTTTAGAATTCTTATCTGACATTTTTAAAATCTCGAAACTAAGATTACCTCTATTTTCTCAAGACTTTCCATTAACAAAGCTAAAAGGAACCATTTCATAGCTCAAAAGAACCAAAGACTAAAAGAACCAAAGCTTAAAGGCTTAAAGCTGAACGAACCAGAGCTTAAAAACTTAAAGTCTAAAGAACCAGGGCTACCAAAGCTTGAAAGAACCAACGCAAAATTTAAAGAATGATAATAATAAATAAATAAAAAGAGATTCACAAGGTATGTAAAACTCCTAAAGTATGAAAACTATTCTATATCAGAAACCATGGTGTTTTAGAATACCTCTCTCTTAAAAAGTTATTTGTTAAGTTCAGTGTGGCAGAATAGAAATCTTTTGCAGCACCTTTAGCTCAGGGAATATAATTATACGGTCTATAGTTTTCAGAGCAATACTCTTTAGAAGGATCTGGAAAAGTGACATATTCTTACCGAGAAAATTCAGCAGTTGCTTTTCATCAACATATGTGGCTGAGGCTACAAATTAGATTTCATTAGTCAGAGGTTAGTTGTTTCATTTTTCAAGTTGCAACATCTCAACTGTGGGGACTATGGGGAAGAACCCATGAATTTGAGGTTTTCCAAGATTTTTTGTCTTTTCATTTTCTTTTTTGTGGATCTTTTTTTATCCATTAAATTGAACAAAAATTGAATAATGAAGGTAGGCTTCATTTCCAGAACAAAAACACAGACAAATTGGTTACAGCAAGATTTGAATCGTAAATTATTAGATGATATCTCTGTTTTGTAGCAATCAGTGAATGATCCATACAAAAGAGAAAAAATCTAGGGAGACATTATAATTTGTCTGATAACAAATCAGAAGTCCCCACTAACGTTGTGCTCATCCCAGGTATAGATGCTGGAAACTTCTGGTACAGCTGGGAGCTAGAACCGTACAGCACCTATCAGAGTCATGCAGCACTTACCATAGTTTCAAAGCCCTGCATAGCCCCTAGAAAGATCAACACAAACCCTAGGAAGCTGCTCTAATAGTTTGCTTTGTTAATAAAAAATCATTCTAATGTTATTGATGATCAGATTTATATATATAAAAAAAAAAAAAGTAAAGACATACTAAGCAACTAGATTAAGAGTGATCACACCCATTTATTAAGAACAAGCTTTTACCATTTTACACAAGTTTTTACCATTTTCAGTGTCAGCTAAGAGCTTCCGTCACTTTTCTTCCCTTAGATAGTCATTCAGATCCCTGTAATTGGAAACAAAAACTAAAAAGAAATATCAATAGCTAAGAAAACAGAAAATATATGCAAAAAAAATGCGCAACTGCTTAAATACAAATGCCCAAACCAGAGATAAGTGTCTAGTGGTTTTGAAATAAAAACTTTAAAGGCTCACTAAATGCATTTGAGTCTTGCAAGATCCTCTTTCATGCGGTATTTATCTGCATACCTTATCGAAATCAAAATGCCGAAGCCCATAAGTTTTGCGAAAAAAGTATCCTTTTTTAAAATAATGTGAAAACGTTAAAGCAGAAACAATACGTGAGATTTCAGCTCATACTTTTTTCAAATGATAATGTAATATCAGGAATTTAAAAAAAATAATTTATATTATCAGAAATTTGTAGCACGATTTTTTTTTTCATTTGACCACGCTGATAATTCATGTAAATGCTAACACATGCAACTGTATACTCAACCTAATAAAAGACACTTGAATACCCCAATTATGATCCAAGGAAAGGTGGCATTGAAAAAAAAAAAACAAAACAAGAACAATTTTTCATGAGGATAAATCTTCCCCATGAAGTGGACATTCGAATTGTTTATAGATAACCTGAAAATAAAACTCACTGATAAGACCCTTGGTTAAGATAAAAAGATATACCATAACAGAAGACATTGTTCAACCTGTCTGTCCTCCGCGCTAGAAAGCATTAGTTTGAGCTGACTGGTGTTTTGCCTTCTTGCCATTAATAAAATTAATGAACGTAATTCCAATGAATTTAAGGGTGAACATAAACCGTAACAGTTCAAGAAACAGACTTACAACTGTTGGTTTGTGGCCCCTTCCTCAAACTCATAACAAATAGAAACTAAAAGGAGTTTTGCAGATGACATCGCGACTTCTAAAGACCAAAACAAAATTTGCGCTTTAGCAAAAACTATCCTTTCAAGCTGTGTGTTTTTATTTCTTATAATATCGAAAGAAAGAAAAAAACAATCATCATAGCCAAGGCAACTGAAAAAAAAACAATAAATGTGGATTGACAGTTTATTACATATACTGATGTTCAATTCTTAATGTTTTAATAATTCTGAGTTTATTAAACTTGAAAAAAGTGATAACATTTAAAACACATCTTGTT
>JAQQPU010019431.1:0-16463 GCA_029168905.1 Artemia sp. Kazakhstan ARC1039
CTTAATGTTGTTGTTAAAGTAACAAGGACAGTGAGAACAAAATCTCACTGTTGCTGTACTATTACTGAAATGTACTGTTACTATTAAAGTACCAAGGACAGCAAAATCAAAATCTTAAAGTTAATGATAGTGTGCTGTTACTATTAAAGTCACAAGGACAGTGAGAACAAAATCTCACTGTTACTGTACTATTACACTATACTGTACTGTACTGTTGTTTCTTCTGGTTTAAGTCATTTTAGGGAGATTCTAAGCCAACCATGGACATATTGCTGTCACAAATGATTTTGCTCAAATGAGCTGGTGGAAAACAAATATAAAATATAAATTTTCTTTTTTATTATTTCAAGACCAGAATATCACAAAGCTAAACATTCACAGTGTTTGATTGTATCTTAAGTAAATACAATCCCTGATGGAGTTTTGTTGATACCTGTCTTAAAATTAATTTATCTAAATTAAATATATAGTTTATGGGGTAGTAGTGGAAATGGCAGCAACTGAGATTTGAGTAGTTATTTTTTTCAATATTTTCTTTTTTTTCAAATAATTTTTGTTCTCTGGTCACATTGGTAGTCCTGGCAAGTGGTTGACACTCTGGGTTGGGAATCGTTTGTCCAAGGGGCACAGGTTTAATTCCTGGCACTGCTAGTTTGTTTGGTTTGGGATAGGGATCAGGGATGTGACTCTGTAAGCTCAGCCAAACTCCATGATGCAGCGGAAAATCTAATCCCCAGAGAGGGTCCTAAAAGGGGGTTAGGATTGTATTTGAAGTTTTTTGCAAGTTTTTACTTTAACAAAAAAAAAATATATATGTTACTCAATGGAAGAAAGTACTTAGATTTGTGTATCTGGGTAATGAATTTAAAGATAATAGATTATGTAACTAAATTACTCTTTATGTTTCAGGGCTGAGAATACTTCCAGCGGTTTGAAATAAATCAAAAGTTATGGTGGAACAATAGCTTCTTCAACTTAATCAAAATACTTTTATTTTCAATTTTGCTTACTATAGACGGTATGTCACTCTTTACCAATGACTAGGATGGTACCTTTGCTTAATATTAAATTGCACTTCATATGAATATATGCCATTGATTCTACAGTACATTTAAAGGATTGCTGGTTCACTCCTAGCGTCTCTAATTTAGTTTTCTTACAGTTCTAAACCAAATAACCCATATTGAAGTTACTGCATATTCCAATTAGATAAGTGTATTAATACAAAATGAGGGGAAATCACTTGATAGTTGAATATTCGGGACAAAAATTTATGAAACAATTTTAAGCTAACATATTGATCAATCTGCTTCTTTTAGCTCGTCCAGCAGAATAGGAAGAGTAAGCATCTCCAGAGCCACTCACTGACAGGCTATCACTTCTAATGTCAGACTCCTGATTGAGAGTATCTTCACGCTCTCCACCCTCAAAAAGTGAAGAATCATTTTGCTGAATACAGAAATTGTGCAGGCAGCTTGCTGTTACCACAATCTTGACAGAACGATCTACATTGGCATATATAAATCGTAGCCTTCTCCATCTGTTTAGGAGGTCCCCAAAGGTATTTTCAACCACAACACGGGTTTTTAAAAGTTTTTTTTTTTTTTAAACCGCCTTTTTTGAGGAGTATTTGCCTCTGTTTCTTTAAAGGCTGGGACTAACCATGTAAATGGAGGTAAAGCACTATCACCAAGAATGTGATGATCCTGAGAGGGAAAGAGAGATAAGTTGTTCTGTGTTGCTTTCAAATATATACCTGAGTTTTTTAGAACTCTATAATCATGAGCACTTCCAGGAAATCCAGTGTAAATATAAGAAAATTCTCTGTTCGGTAAGCAAACTGCTAAAAGTATGATGGAATGGAATGATTTCCTATTCAAATAAGATACTTGCTGTGCAGCTGGTGCAACAATTCTTATATGACACCCATCAATTGCTCCTATGACTCCTGGAAATCCACTTCTTGCAGCAAATGCAGAAATCACCCTGTCCATTTCAGCTTGAACTGGCCATTTGATGAAGTGTTTTCCTTCTTTTTGAAAATATGTTATGACTGACTGGATAATGAACCAGACACATTTCATAGACCGATTGAATTTATCACTTATCTGTTGGAGTGAACAAGCATGATTAGCAAGGTACCATAAAGTGATGTATAACATTTCTCTGGATTCAACTGGTTTGTTTCCTCCACAGTAGTTCTGTACAGGCAAGTTTATATAGTCTATCAGGCATTCAAAGGTTTTTTTATCCATTCTGAAATGTTTTCTAAAGTCCTCATTGGAGTATTTTGGTATGACATCACTAATATAGTTTTGCTGCCTGTGATGTGATTCTAAGCCACAGAAGCAGAAGTTCATAGACAAAGTTCATAAAATTTCACTATCACTGTCATCTGATTCATCAGATGAACTTTCTAGAAGCTTAGTGACAAGTGTAATTATAGCTGGAAGGATTGATTCCATGGTTTGACGTAAAAAAAAAAATGTGTATAGGGGAACAGGGTTCCTGCTGTGCTACTGGTTCAGATAAACATTTCAAAATGGGCTGGATTATTTGAATTACTTAAAGCAGGCCTGAAATAAACATGAATAACTTTGCTTTAACCTGGACATGTTTTTTAGTTAGAGGGGCTTTTCTTTGTCGGTCTAATTCTTTGCTCACTGCTCCTGAAAATCTAATTTTAATAGAGTGCTTGGCCTGGACATTCCCATTGGTCAATGCATTCTTACTGGCTGCTGGTGATCCACTGCTCATGAGAACGGGTTTCCTAGGGTAAGTGTAAAAGACAATGATAGCTGATAACAACATATTGTTTATTTTTCAGAGCTTTTGGATCTAAATGCAACCATCATTATTTATATTCTACAGATATAACCCTGTTTCTGTCTGACCGGCCTTTAGAAATTGGCCAAATTGTGAGGGAGGTTAAAGCCTCATTTAAGTTGCTCATGTAAATAATCTCGTCAGTGTATTTCTCTTCGAGGTAAAGGTGCAAATTAGTTCCCCCCGTAGTGTAGGGTGCAGAGGCCCAACAAATAAAACCAGGATATACAGTAAGAAGTAATTTGTTTATATCCTGCTTTTACTGGACAGTAAATGTGCAACTTTACAGCCCAATTGACTGAATAACAGTAAGAAATATGTCATTTTTATCAGGGGGAACGAATCTGCACCCTGTTTGATCTATTTGCAACCACAGTGCAACTGTGAAGGGAGAACAGTCATGTTCGGAACTTGATCACCAGTCAAGTTTCATTGTAGTTTGGTTGATGGGCTTAGTCTGTTTGGTTTAAGTATAGACACAACCAGAGCTACGCCTAAATTGAACCCAAATAATTCCTGACAAGGCTGAAAATTATGACAAAAGTGAGACAAGACTGATGCAAATTGAATGAAGCTCAAGTCTGGGTTAAGTCAAGCAAAGAAAGACAACAAGATGATTCAGGAAGAGGGGAGATGCAACAATGTATTATCATAGTATTAGTAGGCTGTATATTTTCTTCTCAAATAGGCTATGCCTATCTTCCAAGAATTAAGGAACCCCTTATTGTGTTACCCTAATCCACCTTAGTAGACATTACTTCATAATATGGGTATTTCTGGGACTATTATAAAAAAAAAACATTCACACCAAATGCAACAACCATAAATAAAACTGATCAGAGAGAATTTAGGAGTTTTATCTTATAAAGAATTGGCAATGCCAAAAGTAGAAGGAATTACAATTGATACGTCGTCAAATTAAGGTCCTTTCTGCTTCTTCTTGAGCATCAGGATCTTCTCCTCTTGATTTATGACTTCCTTACAATTGATACAGGAGTCGTGTTTGTCATAATTTGAAATTTCTGCTTAGTATTTGATCCAAACTGCCGTTTCCGCGATTTTCGGCTTCACCNCTCAGATATCACAAATTATTGGTCAGCCTTCCGCTGCCAATTTTCTGAGTATATTTTGAATTTATTAACTTTTTTTTAGTCCCTCCTTCAAAAGCTGAAACGTTAAAACCTGATTTACATTTATTGTACCTCAGATATCACAAATTATTGATCAGCCTACCGCTGCCAAACTTCTGGGTATATTTTGAATTTATTAACTTTTTTTAGTCCCTCCTTTAAAAGCTGAAACGTTAAAACCTGAATTACACTTAGTGCACCTCATATATCACAAATTATTGGTCAGCCTACCGCTGCCAAACTTCTGGGTATATTTTGAATTTATTAACTTTTGTTAGTCCCTCCTTTAAAAGCTGAAACGTTGAAACCTGAATTACATTTATTGCAGCTCAGGTATCACAAATTATTGGTCAGCCTACCGCCGACAAACTTCTGTTTTTGTGTTTTTATTTATTGACGTTTATTCCCGTTCTTCGTTTAAAAGGTGATAAGCTGAAAAGTAAAGAAAATGAATGTAATTTATTTCACTTAATATGTCACAGGTTGTTTTTGCGCCTACCGCCGCCAAACTCCTGGGTTTGTTTTTGATTTATTAACGTCTTCTTCCCGTTCTTCGTCTAAATGTTTTAGTCCAAAGATAATGAAAGTAAAGTTTCTTAAAATTAAATAACACAGTGAAAATAAGAAAATGTCTAGTTGAATCAATATGGCTTTACTTCTGTATTTCTTTGTTGTCTCACCTAAAGGTCGTATCTGACAATTTTACACTTGTGACAGAAGTACTAAAAGCTGTTTGCTAAGCTTTTCTCAAAGAGTGGATTAGTGGGTGAATAAATGTCCAATTAAACTTTGGGGCTTCTTCTATTAAAGAGTGATTGGAGGGCGATCAGCTCCTTTTGCACTTCTTAGATGCTCCTCCCCCTCAACACTGCCAGTTTTTTTTCAATGAAAAACCATGTTGTTCAAAATAGTTAATAGTTCTAACAATTGTGTATCTAGGGATGCCATATCTCCAAATCCCCGGGGCGCATTCCATTCAATCCTTCCGGTTTTGAAAAACCTGTTTTTCACTGACATACCCATAATTGTTTCGGGGAGCCATACTGCTCCTTGTCTTTTTTTTTGGCGTGTTTTTGTGTATCATGATCAGTAGTTTGTATGCTAGTAACGGTAAGACGTTTGAGGATTATGAAATGGATGAGAAGTTTTGCTTGTTAAGGGGGGGGGGGGTGCCTATTGCTTATAAAATATCTTTTGCCTTTAAACAAAAACCTAGCAAAATTTTCCGCCATTTTACAGAGAATAGTGGAAACACCTGTTTTTGTAGTCTACTAAATGCAATAATAAGGACAAACAGAACTGTTTTACATCTGAAAGTAAGTTCTCATTAAAGCAAATGCCAAGGATTGATGAATTTTGAAATATAAGCGTTAGTCTGAATTGTAGAAGTCTATATTTTAATTGACAACTCAAATCGAAAGCTCAGATTGTGAATCTTTCTATACAGTTCGTTACCACGAACTGTTTGAAACAAAATTATTTGCTAAGTAGGCTACATTGTCCACTATTTATGTATTTGTTTTAAATGAAATGAAAAAAAGTATCACACTGTTGACGATAATCAGTTTAATTAACATATTAAAGTGAAAATAACAATGTTTGAAGCATAAATTCAATTAAATAATTAATTTGGCTAAGAATTTCAGCATTATAATTTTCATTGTGGTTATGTTCACAATTCATCATTACAATTATATTACTTGTAGCTATGGCAAGAGGGTCAGGTGTATTAGCCAGCCCCCCCCCCCCCCCTAGAGGATTCTCTCCCGTGGAAAGTTACCCCGGAAAACTTTTCCTACGAAAAAAATACCCCTGGAAAATCTTCCCCGCTTCCTTCTGAGAACGAAGCAATCGGATCGTTGAACTCTGGAATATAAGCTGCAAGTTTTGTTGAGAATTAAAATTTAAAACTATACGTGTTTTAAGTGAAATGGGAAAAAATGTTACACTGTTGACAATAATTAATTTAATTAACAGGTTTAAAGTGATAATGAAACATAAATTTATTAAAACAATTGATCTGACTAATTGGCTTAAAACAAATAATAAATTCACCATAATTTGTAATATAATTATAATCGCAATTCATCATTACAATTACGTTTATTCTAATTATGGTAATATTTCTTATGGTTGTCAATTCTGCTAAAACTGCTGTTGATACCGAATTAACTAAGGAAACAAAAAAACAATTGCTAAAAAACTCCAGCATTTTAATTTTAAAATTATTTGTGGGCTTTCTTCAGTTAAATGTTTTACATAGGACCTTGAATCTGTGCTTAAGCAAGACAATCTGACCTAGCCCATTGTTCTTTTTTTTCTTTTTCTTTTTTTACATTTTAGCAAAGAAAAAAAGAGAGATTGTTCACCGAAGTTTTGGTGAACGAAAAAAAAAGAGAGATTAAAGAAAAAAAGAGAGATTAGTTTTATTAAAAGAAAAGAGAGTAAATAATTATGTATAAGAAAAAATGTATCAAAAAATAAATTATCTCTATCTCTCTCTCTCTCTCTCCCTCTTTTTCTCTTCCCTACACTCCATCTCCTTTATTTATTCACTATTCTTCCTCTCCGCTCTCTGTCTCCCTCTCTCTTCCCTCCTCACCTTCTTTTCTCTCTATTTATCTTTCTCTCCCTCTTAATTATAATGCTCTCCAATGATTTCATTCAAGAGGATTACATAGTGATCAATTACAATGCATACAAAATATATTTTCCTTTCATCTCGTATCATCGATTTAGGTGTTGCTGGTGGGTTAACAAGTCTTTCAAAAATGCCTGCCTGTAACGTCCTTCTCCTTGGTCAACAGCGAAAAGTCTTAAGTGGATTTAGTCAAACGCAAGTTTTGCCACACACAGGACTAGTTTATTATTGTCCAACTGTTCAAAACACTTCGCCTGATTTGCGTCGCAAAGTGGCCCGTCTTGTAGCTGCAAAGTGTACTCTAGCTGCCAGGGTTGACAGTTCTCATGAGAGTCCCGATGGAAAGTACGGAAGGGAAATGGTTACCGAAATTGTCAAAAAGCTTGACAAGCTCCAGGTTTGTTTTTTGATTACGTTCTTCTTTTTTGGCTTTTACTGACCACTTTTTTTTTGAAAATAAGTTAGCTAGTGAGAATGAATTTAGAATGGTTTTATCCATGAATTCATTGATTACCTCACTTTATCGCACACACTTTCTGAATTATGTTTGAAAAAAGTGTCCTTTCGTAACTTTTTCTTGTTGTATGAGTTGTAAAACCTGAATAACACACATAATTTGGCAGTTTTCGGGAATATCGTTTGTAAAGTTTTTGATGGAAAATTGAATTATTCTCCTTTTATTGCTATGAAAAAAAAACAAATATATATATTTTTTGAATTGCTTTCTAGTTGAGATTAAGCTAATGAACCCCCTGGATGAAGTTTTAGATTGGGTAAATGGGTTGTCTAACAACACTATTGATTTTCTTGGTTCCTTCTTTCCTTTTTCTTCTTTCTTCTTTTTGCTTCTTTTTTACCTACTGCTTTTTTGGTTTCTCATTTTTCTTTCTTGACCAGCTTGGAAAGGGTAAGAAAAGAAGCTCCATAATTTTTGCCTGTGTGGGGATAATAAGGGAAAATAATAAGGGAAAGTTTGTCTGTAGACAGGTAGTCTACAGACATTAGAATAGATTCTATAATATTTAGACCTGTTTGTTAGTTTAATTCTATAAACAGTATAGATAAAATAAACATAGATTTCTTAGGAGCACAAGTTTCGAAATTAAATTTCATAGGACCGTGTACCGTCGTATATGTGTAGGACTCACCGGACGCCTAATAGAAGATGTTCTCACCAAGACTTGGTGAGATTTAACAGTGAATTTTCATTTTTGTCTTATGGAGTCTAAAAAGTTTTGACCTCTTCGCGAGAGAGAGGTCCTTAAATTTGATTTTGAAGGATATCCACCTAAAGTTTTTTTTTAGTATCCCGCCCAGACTTAATCGACCCTTAATGTCCTTGTTATACCTTTTTTTGATCCAAAACCGATTCGACATATTTGGGGAGGAGAAAAGGGCGGTGTTTCTTAACGACGACTTAATGACTGTTTCGTATCAACGCCAATTTCATTGAAATCCTGCTTAAGTAACTTTCAACAAATTTGCTTTCAATAGGAAATTTAATAATTTTTTCTTTTTTTTCAAGTAAGACCTTCAACTGAATTCCTATCACAGGCCGTGTAAAACCGAACCATTTGGATACCTCTTTGTTCGAAATTAGGGCTTAGAAGATTGTATCAAAAATAAATTTCCTAAATCTTCCAAACCAAAACTTGCATTGGAAATCGAATAAATTAAACAAAGAAAGCGTAATTGAAAATGTCTTATTTCAAGAAAACACTTTTTATATATTTTGTTTTGTCTATACGGATATTTTCAAAAACGGGTTTGCTTTAAACTGATAATTGTTAATGATAATTATTTATATTAATTATAATTGTATATATATAATATATTATTAAGCTGATAATTATTTGCTTTAATATGATCTTAGAAAAACATGGCAAAAAAGAGGTTCCCGAAACTGTCCATAACTTTACTCACGTTCGAAATTGTATAAATTGAAAAAAAAAGAAATGGTACTTGAAAACCTTTTTTTTTTTCAAGAAAAACAACTTATACGCCATTTTGTTTTGTTCATAGAGAGGTTTTTGAAATAAGGCCTGTTTTAAGCTGACATTATTAATGGGATCTTAAGATAGCGTGTCAAAAATAATATTTCTGAAATTGTCCAAAAACTGCGTTCTACATTGAATGTATTTCAGAAAAGGGAAAACAAACATTTTATAAAAAAAAAACAGCCTCTGTTTAAAAAAAAAGAACAGGATGGCCTAAACATATTAACATTTTCATCCAAGAATAACGTTTTAACTTCAGGATCCACAAATTCAACCGACAGACTTGACCCACTTTTATTAGGAACTAGATATTAGAAGAACGTATCAAAATAGGTTTTCTAAATTTCCCAAAGCCTAACTCACGTTTGACATTCAATATCTAAAAGAAACTTTATTCGAAACTTTCTATTTAAAGAGAAACAGCTTATACATGTTTTGTTGTGCCTATAGAGTGAATTTTGAAACATGGCTTGTTTTAAGCTGATATTATAAACTCGATATTAGGATAGCCCTCAATGAAACGTTCCCGAAATTGTCCAAAGTCTAACTTGTTTTTAACGTTGAATAGAGAAAAAGAAAAACGTGATTGCAAACGTTTTACCCCAAGAAGAATAGCATGTGCCTTTTTTAAGAATTCAGTATAGTTTAATCAAATTAATGTTTTCATTAAAAAAATTTTCATTTCAGAATCTATAAATTTAAACGATTGATTTTGCCATCTTTTATCATAAAATTTATATGAAATGTTTTTTTAACATTTTGAAATGAACTTTTGTTTTTAATTTTTTATGAAACTTTAAACGACAACCTTTTTTCCCGGCACCAGCGCTGAAAATAAACTTATGATGAAAAAAATGAGGTAAACACTAATATTGAAGACCTAACTTGGATTTTAAGTGTAGTTAAAAACCGAAATAAATAAATCAAACTTTAACTAAAAACAACTATAGAAGGAATATATTTTCAATTGTATGTTTTGAATAATAACTTTTATTATGAAATATTATTGATTCTAGGAGCCGCCCCCTGTCAAAAGTGTGAAAGCTTTGCCTGCACCAATTGAGGCTCCACGAAAGAGACGTGGCGGGAAGCGAGTTCGGAAGCAGAAAGAAAGACTGGCTCAGTCTGAACTTAGAAAGCAGTACAACCGAATGGCGTTCGGTGAGGTATTATATGCTTCTTTTATTGATTTAACGTCTTTTATTATTTAACGTCTTTTTTATTGATTTAACGTCTTTTATTGTTGTAACGTCGCTTCTGATTGTTAGGCTTATTAAATTAAATTCTTAGTTTTTCCTTAAACGTCCTTCAATAAGTGTAATTAGCCCTTTTTTTTTATCTCAAGTATTTAAAGACACTCCTAATCTACTCACAGCAATGCCTCAGTTCTGTAATCATCACTCACACTCAACAACAATGTTAAGGACTTCACAGGTCCGTGAGGTAGCAGAAGAGGTTTTAGGGAGGAAACTTGGAAGCGTAGCTACGAATATTAGCGAAGACGGTTTATGCATGGTAGAATAGCAGAAGAGGTTTGAACAATTAGTTTGTAAGTGACGGATCATATGATAATGCATGGAAAATGTTGAGGATCTGAAAAATTCAGCTAGATGGCATAATATTAAGATATTGTATTGGTATGTTAAGAAATTGGGAAGAAGTAGTCGGTTCAGACTTGAACCGGCATGTTAAGAAATTGGGAAGAAGTAGTCGGTTCGGACTTGTTAAATTTCATTCCTGTCAAAACAGCACCTACCACTTTTGCATGTAGTGCGCGGAAAAAATCGATTAGTACAGCAACCACTGCAGTGCATACGCCAGAAACGCATTACGTCATTAAACGTTTTTAATATTAGGCTGAACAAACTGTGTAAAAGGTCATTTCTTAATTATTATTTCCTTGTACCTATTCTGTCGACAGCATGGAATATTTCTATAATTCTGAGATACGTCAATAAAGCGAAAAGAGGCATGCATTTTTATCGGAGTTGCATCCCTATTTTGAGGAATTATTAGCGGAAAATTAGCGAAAAACTATTTTTTCGATTAGAAGATTAAAAAATTAGCGAAGAATTATTAGCAAAGAAAGCGAAAAATTAGGCTCAATAATTAAACATCACACTAGACCCATTTTCATTTTTGATTGGTTAGTTTTGACTTGGTCAGGTTGAAAATTTTGACCAGATGGTGGTGGCATAGGGGTATTAATATCTGCATGGTATTGCAGGACTCAGAATTTGATATCAGCTGCCGCAAAGCCTGGAATTACGTAAAATTTATACATAACGTCTACAAATAGCCAAAGAAGAAGAACCCTTCTTCACATGCTTTTTCTTATTCTTCTTCTTCTCGTTTGGATTAATGTGGAGACTTTCCGCGTAATCTCACCACCGAAATCAAATTCTGAGCCCTGCAGTGTGTTGCCTCTGCTGAGTTTGAACTCTGGGTCCCATATTACCAAGCTGAGATCAAACCCACTGTGCCACTACAGGAGGCTTCAAAACGTGCTCCAATTCCTATGCGGTTTTTCTATACAGCTAAGAATTGTTAATGAAGCGCTTTTATTGGCTAAATTTCGAAAAAATTTAATTTAGTTGAACTCAGCTGCTTGCTCTAGTTACCTTCGGAATTGGATTTTATTTTATTATGTACGTATCTGGTGTTATTTAAATTTGAGCGTTAGCTGAATCATACCGTCAATTAAATCTGTGTGCAGCTAAAATTGTTTGTGTATGAATGTCCATTGGGTGTTTATTCAGTCCGCTGTTAGCTGACAACTCTGACGAGATTAAAGTGGTCCTAAATTGAAAAATTAATGTAACGTGGTTTCTAAGTGGCTTCTGGAGCACTTGTGTTGGCCATATTTTGTAAATTTTTTTTCTGTAGATTGGTTTCATATTGTTTATTAAAATATCGCCTGAGTTTAATTTTATTAATTAATTTTCAATTTTATTTAAGTAGAAGTGGCACCAGGAAGGTCTTCTGTTATTTAATATTATTGCGTGACCAGTTAATTGCTTGTTTTCTGATCCTGTAAAACTTTTGATCCTGGCTACTGATAAATTATTACGAAAAGAACTTATTCCGCAAAGAACGTGGGTGTACCCCTTTTCAATACCTCAGTTCTTTGAGGTATCCTCAATACGTCAATACTTCAATTTTTGAATTACTTTTTAAACATAAGGGCAATTTAATTAGATTAAGAAGATTTTTTAAAGTACTAAAAAAACATTAGCGGAAAGATTATGGTATTGAAGAGCAGGGGCGTAATTTTGTCAAAATCCGGGGGGGGGGGGGGACGATGGAGTCCATTTTCCCAAATCAAGTGAAAATGACAGTGAAAACGGAAAAGTTGGTCATATATTACCTTAAAGGCAAAGATATACTAAAGAAAACTGACCTGTTTCTCTGGATACTTGAATTATGCAGGCTTATTTTAATCTTGACAAGATTTTGCTGCAAAAACTAAATTTCAGATGGGGGTGGGAGAGGGAGGCAAACATGGGTGTGGAGAAGGCGGTTGCCCCCCCCCCCTCCCCCTGTCCCATAGCAAATTACGCCCCTGTTGAGGAGGGGGTAGCCGCCGTCCTGTGCGGAACAATTTCTGTTCGATTTAAGTTTTAATCTTACTCCTTACTTTCGGAACACCATTTCTTACAATTCTGACGAGATAGATGAAGGACCCAAAATTGAAAAAGGTTCAAGTAATGTGGTTGCTAAGTGGATTCTGGAACACTTCTGTTATAGGCTACTTATTTTAATTTTTTTCTGCATATGGGTTTCATACTGCTTACTAAAATAACACTAATCAGAAGCCTAGTCAATTATATAGGTTTCATCTTTAACCTACGTATAGAAAATCATCTAGTTATTTTGGTTCCTCTAATGCTTAAGTAACTTTCAACAAATTTGCTTTCAATAGGAAATTTAATAATTTTTTCTTTTTTTTCAAGTAAGACCTTCAACTGAATTCCTATCACAGGCCGTGTAAAACCGAACCATTTGGATACCTCTTTGTTCGAAATTAGGGCTTAGAAGATTGTATCAAAAATAAATTTCCTAAATCTTCCAAACCAAAACTTGCATTGGAAATCGAATAAATTAAACAAAGAAAGCGTAATTGAAAATGTCTTATTTCAAGAAAACACTTTTTATATATTTTGTTTTGTCTATACGGATGTTTTCAAAAACGGGTTTGCTTTAAACTGATAATTGTTAATGATAATTATTTATATTAATTATAATTGTATATATATAATATATTATTAAGCTGATAATTATTAAGCCTAGTCAATTATATAGGTTTCATCTTTAACCTACGTATAGAAAATCATCTAGTTATTTTGGTTCCTCTAATACAAAGCAGCTAGGGAAATTTCAACGCCTTTTCGAAATTGTAATAAATAAAAAAAAACAAATTATTTTCGTTTTCTTTTAAATAAAATATAGTTCGGAAATATGTAAAATAGACAAATCTTCTGAAAACATTCAAAAGCAATGGAGAAATATTAGAAGTCTGGATGCAAAGTATTTACGAATGAGATGTTCCTCTAGGTACTTCAATTTAAAATAAAAATCATGAGCAATGTAAATGTAAGCAGTGATGATGATAACGATGATGATGAATGGGGACACTAGTAGGAACTAGTCCTCGTTGATGTGCTGTACTGCTGCTTGGATTTTGTGCTTTCGCTACCCTCCAATTCCTTGGAGATTTCCCAAAATTTCACGGAAAAATTTGAAATCCAAGGATTCCGCCAAAAATGAGTTAGGGACAAAGAAAGCACTGCTTAAAATCTGTAAAAAATTTTGTATCTCCTCAAAAATTCCGAGGTCTCCAGTAAATTAACGTATGTAAATGCACGAAGGCTAAAAATCGTTGATTTCAGATCGATCGCAGATTCCGTAGAACCTAATTTCTTTTTAGAAAATAAAGGCAATTCTCCGAAATATGAAGGGGAAAGTTGTAACGAATGGGTTTATCAGTTCTATAGTAATGGGTGTACAAATAGATTCGTTTTAACAACTTTTATGATTGGAATGGGGGGGGGGCGGGGGTTGAAAGCTTGTTTATCAGGTTGCCGCGAGAACAGCTCTCACGTTTTCAATGGTTGCTTGACTTTCTTTAATGCCCTTTACTCAAGCCTTAGTCTATTTTGAAAGTTAGAAACTAAGACGATAGCATTTCTCACATTTTTCGCTTGTTAACGCATAAAGTATACGACACTTTTGGAGTTTATTTTTGGAGTTAATAGGACCATTTCAATAATTTTTATAATTGGGTGGGGGGGGGGAGCACGTTTATCAGGTTGCCGCGAGAACAGTTCTCACGTTTTCAATGGTTGCTTAGCTTTCTTTAATGTCCTTTTCTCAAGCCTTAGTCTTTTTTGAATGTTAAAAACTACGACAATGGCATTTCTCGTATTTTTCGCTTGTTAACACATAAAGTATACAACACCTTTGGAGTTCCTCCAAGGAGTTTGTTGAAGTAGTTTGAAAGGTATTTTCCCAGTTGGCTTCTGAACCTACAGAGATAGCGGAGGTAGAAATTGACATTCAATCCCTCGTGATTTCCAGATACATCTCTGGTACGCTGTTATTATGACGTTCAAGGGCAACATTTAACCCCAAGATGAGCAAAACTTATTCTGTATTGGAGAACGGTTGCCCCTTCCTCATCTCCAACCTCCCTCTTTTATTTGCTATAAAAACAACGCTTTATAAATATTGCTAGTGCTTTTCTATTTCACGAAAGACCTACTATTTTCATCTTTACTCAGATCGAAGAAGATGCATATCAAGACGACCTTGGATATACACGGGGGATGATGGGAAAAGGTGGCCCGGGTAGATTAAGAGGACCAACTGTGGATGAGAAGACAAAAGTACGAATTTCGAAATCATTGCAAAAGAATTTGCAGAAAACACAAGCATACGGTGGCACTACAACGGTGAAGCGACAAGTTGCCGGAACTGCTTCCAGTGTGGCCTTTACGCCTTTACAGGTCAGTTGTTTCTGCCGTTTTGATTGTTTGTTTATTTTTTTTTATTATTTTTTTATTGTTTATTTGTTTCGTTTTGATTGTTTGTTTCTTAACTATTTTTCCCTTTTTCTGTAAAAATTAGAAAAATCTGATTTTGATAATGATATGTACTTCGAAAGAGTCTGCTTTTTTATGGATCATTCATTTTCTCTTTCCGAATATGTAAAACGCATTGATCTTTAATTTCCACATGCAAATTAGCTCTAAAAATTTTTCTTGGTTTTAACTAAAAAAGGAAAACACTCATAAAAAGCTTTCTGATCTAGAGAAAAATTATTTAATCACATTTTCCATTAAAAGAAAATTAATATGGACATTTCAAGCGCCTATCTGCAAAAATACAATTTTTTCCCGGGAAGGACGGTCACGTACACTTCCATGACCAAATCTATCATTTGTATTTCTTGTGAATCTAATGTAAAGTCGATGTTTAAACGTTTTTATAGTTTTTTTAAAGATGTTTTTATAGATGTTTAAAGACGTTTTTATAGTTTTTTAAAGACGTTTTTACAGATTTTAAAGACGTTTTTTAGGTTTTTTATAGATTTTTAAAGACGTTCTTATGGATTTTTAAAGACGTTTTTATAGATTTTTAAAGACGTTTTAAGGACGGTTTTATAGATTATTTACGTTTTCCTTTATCTATTGGAATTTAACCATCATACCCGACATCTAAGAGTACTAAAACGTATCTTTTAAGTTTAACTGCAAAAATGAAAGCATTTACTGAAGGATGGATCATGGGTGCTACCTTTACGATCAAATCTATACTTGCACGCATTTTAAATTTAATCTAACATTAATATGTGCAAGCCTATGGTTTTACATATTATTTAAGTTGTTCTTTGTCTATTGAAATTAGACAATCATTAAGGCATCGTTCTCAATGTCTAAAAGCGCGACATATTCTGGCAGTAAAAGCTGCATCCGGGGTGGGAGGTAGGGGTTTTGAATCTGCCCCCATTCGAAATGTTTGTCCGACACCTCAAAACCTAAGAAAATGAATATAAACAAATTTGTATGCGTTTTAAAATTTTTTTTAACCTTCTTTGTAACTCTGCGTTTTAAAAGTTTTTTTTTCGTAACATGTAAATGAGAACTTACGAAAAAGAACTTTTCGTAAGTTCTCATTCCACGGTCCACGGATGGACCCTGGAAGGAAGGACTACAGCGACCTACAAATCTTGCACTTGCATGTATTTTCAATCTGGTCTAATGTCAGTAATTGTAAATGTATAGTTATCATATTTTTTACAGATAACTGACTTTATGATTCATGTCACAAAGATATAATATGTATTACCAACCGATTCTATTTTACGGAGTAGGGGGTTTCTATCCAACCTGTATATGTTTAATTCCAAAACTAAGGAACGTGAAGCGGAACAATAATAACTCATAATGAAATAGCTAACGATATAACATAAATAATGATAAATGGTAATATATTATAATAACATATAAAAAAGTATACTAATATAATGAGCAATAATAAAACAATGACAAAATTAAGGAGCTGAACAACAATATATCAATATGTGACCAGGGTAGTATTTCTTTCATATGCTCATATTCTACACTGCTAATAACGTCTAAGTCTTTGATAATGTGAAGGTATCTAGCACCATCGAGCTTGCATCTTGGTTTCACTTATAATGACATATGTTACGTTACTAATAGCATCAAGGTACATGGTCCTTGAACAAAAATGGTACCTTGATTTCTTGGTTGTAGCGAGTAGGTTGTAGGTTGTAAGTTGGCTGGTTGGTTATAGGTTATAAGCTGTAGGTTGTAAGTTGGTTGGTTGTGGGTTGTAAGTTGGTTG
>JAQQPU010019432.1:548-16459 GCA_029168905.1 Artemia sp. Kazakhstan ARC1039
TTTGAGGACCGGGGGGAGGGCCTCTGGGGTCCGGGGTGCCCTTTGGGGGTCCGGGGGCCCTTTGAGGGCCAGAAGAGGGCCTTTGAGGGTCTGAGGAGGGCGTTTGGGGGGCTGGGGCTCTTTGGGAGCTTGGGGGACCTTTGAGGACCGGTGGCTTCCTTCGGGGTTGGGGTAGGGGGATCGGAACCTTTGGGGTTGGGGTAGAGGACCTCACAACACTGTTCAAATGAAACTTGTGTATTATAACGACCACAGAGTTTCACCCTCAAATTCTCTTCTAAAACCTTTCCTAAAATCTTCTTTCAAAATGTCTCTAACTGTTTCGCCGAAATAGTTCCATAGCCTGTCTAAAACGGTTTCGCCCAAATAATCCCTAAACGTAATTTCAGCGTGTTCCTTTTGTTTTTGGCATCTCTGCGCTAATGCATTTCAAATTAATAAGAAACCTGATTCCCGCGCTAAAATAATTCATCGCTAAGATCTAAACTGTGCCTCGGAAACGATTCTCTTGTTAGAACTCCAAATTAATTCCCCTTTCGTGAATCAATTCTCTTTAGAACCACAAATTAATTCCCCTTTCGTGTCAATCAATCAATCATGACATCATCTGTCACGTGTGATCTAAACTATGTCCCGGAGACAATTCTCTTTGGAAATGCATCAAAGACATTAATTAACTTGACGTCATCTGTCAGACATTCCCTGGAAACAATTTGATTAATGACTGACAGCACAGGTGTTCCCCGGAAACTCATAACATTTGGCTCGAGCGTGCCCAAAACAACAACAACAACATTGACCCCATTAACCACGTGTTCTCCCTAATGACTCTATAGTCCATGAAAGTGACAAAGTTCCTGTTTTTCCATTCTCACTGACAAAATCCATAAAACCATCAAATAATCAACACACATAACCATCCATGAAAACAGACATAAATGTGACAAAGTTCCTGTTTTTTCATTCTCACTGACAAAGACCATAAAAACATCAAATAAATCGATCAACACACATAACCATCCATGAAAACAGACATAAATGTGACAAAGTTTCTGTTTTTTCATTCTCACTGACAAAAACCATAAAACCATCCATAAATGTGACAAAATTCCTGTTTTTCAAATTCTCACTGACAAAGTCCATAAACCACGTGGTTCTATGCCCATATATGGACTCCCGTCACGACTGGTACCCCCATCTCTACTGTTGTCGTGGGAACTTCGAAAAGGGCTCATTCGATTGAAAATAGAAAGGGCTGACACCCCTTTTAATAGTCGAAAGTGATTGGAGGGCAACTAAAAAATGTCTTTTTGCACATAATTTAGAAATTTTTTAACCTCAGGAAGGGTTCACAGCCCCCTCACACAAACAAAATTTCTCGATATAACATTAGAACCAGGCGTCTGATTAAGTGTCAGCTTGGAGGGGACTTGGAGAAATTAAAACAAGCCGATACAAGTTGTGGCGTTCGGTGCTCAATCTACAGGGTCTAATTCTGTGTATTCAAATTATAGAAACTAAAAACACGTGCATGATTCTGATTCTAATAAGTCTGGTTTGGATGTGTAACAAGTGCTAACAATATATCTATGAAACCTCTTTTATAAAATGGGCTTTGCATAATTTGCCGTTCTTGCCCTGTCTGGAAATTTTGTCAAATGCCTTACACCTAAAGGGGCACCCACGGCCACAAAAAAGGCCGCCCAAAGGATAGTTGGTTGACCCTTTGACCTTTTTCGTCAATTAAAAAGGTCATTAGATCTCTGAATATACCATCAAATAAGCCTTCTTACAACTTTTTTGTGACCGTTTGTTCTATGTGACGACGAAGGAAAAACAAATAATCAATCTTGAATAAATTTGTGCTGTTTCTAATAGTTTTTATTGGGCCCAACCACACGTTGGTGTTTTCTTATTTATACAAGAGGGTAGATTTTCGATGATATATTATAGCACTGTCATCGGAATAAGCCTACTGATAAAAGTTGGAAGTTATTGAACGTTCAAAAGTGGATAAAAATTGCCCACAAATTAAAACAAAATTATGAGAATAAATTACATACAAGACAATGAGCGGAGGAAATCAGTTAATTAAAACATAGAAAGATGTTCTACTTTAGCGTTATCGAGGCTATTGACCGTTATCGTCAAAAAATTATAAATCCTCATCACCGTTACTCACCAATTAAAACAAGCCGATACACCAACTAAAGTGCAGGAAGGATGGGGTACATAGACAGAGGGTATTTATGCATTGTGCGGGCACCGCGAAAGAAGTCAAGTTTGGTTAAAGCTAATGAAATAAAATAAAATAGGATGAATATATAATAGCTTAGAAACAAATTTGGGCTATATATTTGCACATTAGGGGGGGGGTAAAGCATAGCATATATTAAATACGCAACCTAACCTAGGTACCTTCCCCCCTCCCTAAACCCCAAAAAACAATCGTTTTATTATTGTAAACTCCATGAGAAACAACGTTTTTCAATCAATTTAGGTCTTGCAAATAACCGTTTGACGGGTTTTGTCGGGTGACTGTAGCATTTCCCGTTTGACATTCCACATACAGTATATAGCGGTCCCCGTATAATGCATTAGTACCAGACAGGGAGTAGGGCTCATGATGAATAAGGAAGCTGCTAAGTCGTGTTTAGGCTAGGAAGGCATTAATAATAGAATACTAATTGCTCTTATTAAGACTAAAAAGTTCAGGGTATCAGTTATAGTAGTATATGCCTCTGTAGAACCGTCTGACGGAGATACTAGTGACTCAGATGAATTTTACTTACAGTTACAGGAGCAAATTGACAGGGTCCCAGGTAGAAATATGATGTTTTTACTAGGAGACTTTAACGCCCAGGTCGGTAGAAATAGGGATAGATGGAATCCTAGCCTAGGTAAATTTGGTGTAGGAAAAGAAAATAGTAATGGATACAGACTTTTGCAATTTTGTAGGTATAACAATCTAGTTATAACCAATACGGTGTTTGGTCATAAAATGGCTTAAAGTTAACATGGTATTCACATGATGGTAAGACAGCAAACCTTATTGATTATGCTATAGTAAACCGAAGACTGGCAGGATCAATACAAGATATTAGGGTATATAGGAGTGCTGTTATTGATGTTAAAAGTAAAGATCACCATCTAGTAGGGTCAATGGTTAATTTAAAGCTGAAATTTCGGAAGGGTAATTACCTCCCGGAAAGTTATGATGTTGGTAGACTCCAGGATGAAAATTTGAGAGAAACTTTCCAGGAACAGTTCAATACTAAACTTAAGAGTTTAAAATTTGATATTGTGGAAGATGGTTGGAATAATTTTAGAAAAATGATTTGTGAAGTTCCGGAAGGTGTCTTAGGGAAGAAAGCTAGGACTGCAGCTAAGAATGTTAGTGAAAAAGTTTTATGTTTAATAGAAACAAGAAAGGACTTGTACAAGAATTTTCTGAGTGATAGATCATATGAAAACAAAAGGAATGTAAAGAAAGTGGAGAAAGAATTAAAATATGAACAAAGAAGGTGTGAAGTGGATGCCTTGGATAAAATTGCCAAGGATCAGGAAGATGCAGCTAGAGGGCATAATAGTAAAATATTGTACTGGCTTGTTAATAAATTGAGAGGGAGTAGTCAATCCGGACTTGTCCCAGTTAAAGATAGGAATGGGGTGGCAATTAGCGATAAGGAAAAAGCTAAAGCGAGATGGGCCGAACATTTTGAGAACTTGATTAACCGAGATAGGGTTGCAGGAAAAGATATAGAGGAAAATGAAAAATTTGTGATACCTTGGATGTGAAGAAAGATTTGTTTTGTGAGGAAGAATTAGCGACAGTACTAAAAGATTAACAAATAATAAGGCTCCAGGTGCTGATAAGGTCGTAAACGAGTTTCTTAAATATGGTGGCTCTGAGGTTTAGAAATAAGTTACCGAAGATTATGAATAGGATTTTTGCAAAAGGGGAAGTACCTAACGATTTTAGGATAACCATAATTTCGCTACTTTATAAGAAATGTGATAAAAGTGAGTGTGGTAATTATCGAGGCATTAGTCTGGTTTCTGTAGGTAGCAAATTACTTAGTAATATGATACTTTTTAGACTGAGAGAGGGCGTAGACAAAGTTTTAAGAGAAGAACAGTGCGGTTTTAGAAAAGGTAGAGGATGTGTCGACCAAATTTTTAATCTTAGGTTAATAATTGAGAAGTGCCTGAGTTGTCAAACACCTTTGATCCTCAGTTTTAGATATTATGAGCAAGCGTTCGAGTCTGTTGATAGATGAGCTTTAGTAAAGGTTTTGTCCCTGTATGGTATACCAGAAAAGTACATTAAAGTGATTAGTGCTATGTATGGGAATAACACTGCTGCGGTTAAGGTAGGAAATGAGATTAGCAGCTGGTTTTGTATTATTAAACCAGGAGTTAAGCAGGGTTGTGTTAAATCCCCCTTTATATTGATTATTTTGATGGACATTGTCTTAAGGAGCACAGGAAAAGCAATGGGAGACCACGGAATCAAATGGGGAGGAAAAAGTCTCCTGGACTTAGATTACGCTGATGATTTAAGCATTATAGATGAAAGTGTGAGCAAAATGAATGAACTTTTATAGATTTTGCGAGTTCAGGCTGCTAGAATAGGTTTGAAAATTAATGTTAAGAAGACTAAGTCACTAAGGGCTAGGAATAAGTGAAGATGAAAAGGTGACGTTGGGTAATAAAAAGATTGATCAGGTGGGCAGTTTCGCTTACCTTGGTAGTATTATTAGTAAAGATGGTGGGAGCAATGAAGATGTTAAAAGTAGAATAGCCAAGGCTCAGGGTGGTTTTTCACCGTTAAAAAGCTTGGAAGAATAGGAATATAAGTCTGCAAACCAAGATTAGAATATTAGAAGCTACAGTGATGACAGTGGTCAAATATGGTTCTGAAGCGTGGGCGTTCCGAAAAGCGGATGAAGATTTGCTAGATGTTTTCCAGAGAAATTGCTTAAGGATTGTTCTGGGTACAATACCGCTCTCTAGGGCTATAATGAAAGAAAGGTTGAGGTGGCTAGGGCACGTAGTGCGGATGAAGGATGACAGATTGCCGAAGATTGTTCTTTTCGGCCAACCGTCTAGGGCTAAACGAAAAGCAGGTCATCCTCATCTGGGGTGGGAGGACGTCATAAAGAAAGACTTAAAGGAAATGGGAACTTCGTGGGAAGGTGTAAAACGGAAGGCTTTGAGTAGATTGGGATAGAGGAGGAGCGTGCGTAGCTGTGTTGACCTCAGGCGGCTTGGTACTGCAGTGAGTTGTTAGTAGTAGTAGTAGTAGTTCGCGAAGTGGCCAGCGGAGCCAGCCACCTTATATTCGGAACTAGCGAAAGCTGCCAGGCTTGAATTTGTCAGCTGGCAAGGATTAACTTGGCACGAAAATCGAATCCAGGCTGTTAATGGAAACTGTTTCGGGCGAGTGGTTCAAATTATTACCCTCATAGTTTTTAAGCAATCTTGGGAATTTCATATTTTCCTTTAATTTTTTATTTTATAATCCGTTAAAATGAATTGTATTAACCCCCTACAACGGCCCCCCAATAAAGAATAAAGAGGGTTTGAATCATAACTGAGACCCAATAAATAATACCAGTTGACTGATGTAAGTTGATCAGGATGATGAAAACGTGGTCAATTTTTAAATAGTTGATGTTCGTGCGAAGGATGTTTGATTTCTTCAGATAGACTTATAAGCCAGCTTCGATTTCCATTTATTATTCGCCGCCAGTTTTTTGCCAGTTTTCAAGATTACATTAAAGTACCATGGTCAGCAAAACTTAGTTTTGAGTCCATGAATCGGTTAAATTGAAAACTAGATCTTATATATCTTATACAGATTAAATATATCTTTATATCTTATATCACATTTATATATCTTAAAAATTAGGGGGGGGGGCCGGGGAGAAGACTTTTAATGAAAAACACTTCCATATGTAGTTTTTGGTAATTCCAGGCACGAAATTTAAACAAAAGGAACGTGGGCGAAAAATTAGCCAAAAATAAGCTAAAAGAATATGGCACGGTTTAAATAATTAGTTTTGCTTATTTATTTGCATGATTCAACGTGGTAACACTGACCAGAATCTGATGCTGCCCTAAAAACTTCATAGTTCTGAAACAACTAAAAGAAAACAATTAAACAACCGTAGGTTTCAGGTATGAATAGACCCGGGATGGGGCCCAGTAGGCAAAATGGTTTTAATTTTGATGTCCTTGGTATTTTAAATATTTAGAAATTGACCATTTACAAATTAGAGGAAAACCAGGAAACTCAATTATTTTGCTTCTGTTTTCTTTGTTTTTTATTTCACCCATCCCTTCAGTTACGCATACCTGACATTACTTTTGGTACCACATTTCAGGAAAGAGGGCATTCCAATAACGGAAAACGGATTAATTATATAGAAATTCAGGAGCCTCAAAATTTAGAGATTATAAGGAGGGCAAAGCTCATTCCCCTAGCCTCCTCCTTAACTGCGGGCTAATTTTTATGATTTGCTGTTCTTCGATTTAAGATTTTCGAACCAAATGTATAATTTATCTTCATTTTTCTTATTTATTCCACAATGTTTTACTTTACCTTCTGACAGGTCTCACCCCGTTTTTCCTGTTTTTATGTCTTCATCAATATGTTTTTATGTTTCAAGTTCTCAAGTAGAATTATCCGCCAAAAGATTTATAGTCATGATAGAAAACCTTTTTCGCAAATAAAACTTTATTAAGAAACATTTTGTGTATACAATTTGACATAAAAATAAGCATAGCTATCACAAATAGAGAATAGGTTATCAAAAGATCTTTTTCTAACACACCGTCCTAGCTGTTGCTAACTACTCGTCTGCAGTGAAACAGAAGGTGTTCTGTCAGAATTTAAATTTTACAGGAAAAACTGAAAAATAAGCTTTTGGTTTTTCTATTCTTGTTTGGGTTTGGGTTTGGTTTGGGTAAGCCCCATCTTAATTAGCGTCGAGGCTTGTCTTAATTGCTGAATGAATCATGTTATTAACAAAGTAAAGAACAAACCACGGCCCATAGCAACTAAGAATTTAAAAACACGTTGTAAAAAAACTGTCGAATGAGAAAAAAATTACACTTTTAGCTTATTCAGGAATGGAAACTATTATTTTGGTTAGTTTTAAAAGTATAATGTTATTTTGAAGACAAAATTATGGGTATTTAAAAAAGCCTGAAACCCCTCAAAAATGGCGTCTGATGGCTCATTCGATTGGAAATTCAAAGGGCTAGAGCCCTTTTTAATAGTCGAAAGTGATTGGAGGGCAACTAGGCCCCCCCACACCCCAATCATTCCGCCAAACACATCCAGTCAAAATTTTGAGATAGCCATTTTGTTCAGCGTAGTTGATTTCCAGATAGAAATATGTTTTTGATGAGGACACTCCCCCACAACCCTCAGGGCAAGGGTTTTAAGTTATGCCCTGGGGGTATATAAGGTTTTTATAGAAGGCGGTGTCTTAGAAACTTCAAAAAAGGCTCATTCGTTTGGTAATTCAAAGGCCTAGTGCCCTTTTCAATAGTCAAAATTGATTGGAGGGAAACTAGGCCCCACCACACCCCCATCATTCCGCCAAACACATCCAGTCAAAATTTTGAGATAGCCATTTTGTTCAGCGTAGTTGATTTCCAGATATAAAATATGTTTTTGAGGAGGATACTCCCCCACAGCCCTCAGGGCAAGGGTTTTAAGTTATGCAAGGGTTTTATAGTTTACAATAAATAACCGAGTCAAACTCAAAACGAGCAGAAATTAACATAAGTTAGGTGCAAAACCTCTATGCCTTCTCAAGGCCAGAACAAACTTTGCACTTTACTGAAAAAATACAAATGAATGTGCATTGTCAGTTTAATATACATATACTGATATTTAGTAATCAAAATGTTAATATTATTTGATTTATTAAATTTATAAAAGTAAAAACATTTATATTTTTTTCATTAAAGTGCAAATTTTGTTCTGGCCTTGGGAAGGCATAGGGGTTTTGCGCCCAACATATGTTAATTTCTGCTCGTTTTGAGTTTGACTCGGTTATTTATTGTAATTTCTGTTCGTTTTGGGTTTCATTTATTTATCGATGCTGATTTGTGGTAGTTTCACGCTTGGTAGATTATTTGATTTTATTTTTGCTCATTTTTGTTTAATGGAGTTCTTTACTTTTCTTTGAAAAACTTATTTCTTATTTTCTGGAAAAAGTTTTTTAATTAATTAAAATAAAAAAGTAGTTTTCACTTATTTCTCAAGTGGACTTGAGAAATTTTAGGTCCAGTGAATTCCAGTTCGATTAAACCCTGGGGGCTACTTTTTAATCTGGGATGCTATTAATTTTAACGCATGCTCCAGCCCCTATTAAGCTTTGAAATTTTTGTATTTTCCTTACTAATCCTTGTGATTCCAATAAGTATAAATTACTTTGCCGTTCTTTTTCGAAGTTGTCTTCCCTCCCCCCCCCACCTCCCAAAAAAATAAATCTTGAACCCTCAAAACAAAACCCTGTGTTAGTGCCTATATGTAAGTACTAAGGTAAAATTCAATACTTATATATTTTCCGTTTTGTCCAAAAAATTTCTTTTTTTTTTCGAAGTCGTCTTCCCCGTCCTCCCCTCCCAAAATTTTGAACCCTCAAAACAAAACCATGTGTTAGTGCCAAATATGTAAGCACTCAGGCAAAAATTCAATACACATATTTTTTCATTTTGTCCAAAAATTTTCGTTTTTTTCGAAGGCGTCTTTATCCTACTCCCCCCCCCCCCAAAAAAAAAATCTTTAATCCTCAAGACAAAACCCTGTGTTAGTGCCAATATGTAAGCACTCAGGAAAAAATTCAATACATACATTTTTTCATTTTGCCCAACAATTTTTGTTTTGTTTTTTCGAAGTTGTCTTTCCCCTACTTCCCCCAAGAATCTTGAACCCTCAAAACAAGACCCGTGTCATTGCCTATGTAAGTACTCTAAAACATTCGATACATATTTTTTTTTTGTCCAAAAGATTGCTTGGTTTAAGACCCAAGCCGCCAACACCTCTCCAAAGCTCTCCGTACACCATTTCTCACTTGATTTTGGCAAAACATCCCTGGAACAGTTTCAGATTTGTTGCTTGTATTTGACAAATATATATTTTTGAAATAAAACAATTATCGATGCATGAGAGCCGTCATAGAGAGCTTTGAGAGCCGTCACGACGGCTCTCACATGAAAGCCGTCTGGTAAATCCCAGGGAGCGTGAACAAGCACTATCAGGAACTTCACTTTTACCAAGATTTAAGTAGCAATATCTTCTTTAATATCTTCTTGTTTCCCTGGGGAGTAATTGCTCCCCTGCTCCCCTACCCGCACCCATCCTCTGATGAGAAAGCTTTGCCCTAGTTCCTGGCATGGGCGCCCATAATGGGAGTGGGAAGGCAAGGGGGTGCCAGCCCCCCCTGGCTGAATGACGATGTCATATTTTTGTGTTAATTAAAAAAACTTTCCACAGAATAAGTTTTCAAAGAAAAGTTAAGAGCTCTATTAAGCCAAAAATGGGCAGAAATAAATTGAAATAATCTTCCAAGCGTAAAACACCACAAATCACTATCAACAATTAAATGAAACTCAAAACGAACAGAAATTAGTGGACTTTATAATCCAGGTCTAAGAGCGACACTATCGTATTCTGGGATCTCAGAGGCTTACTAATATAGTTCTAAGGGAGTACATTTGAAATCGCAAAGTCGGAAACCAAACATCATCATGTCAAATCATCATCATCATTTATCATCAGTCAAAATTAAAACTAGCCAGTGGAAGTACTTCTTTTAAGGGAATGTAGTACACAATTATAAGGATTAGCAGTGACAAGATCACAATTTTGAAATTGGTGTTCCACCAAACACACACTTTGACTGGTTGAATTGTTTTTCATTTTTACAAGAAAGCGACACAAGATTCACACGGTCTTACTGAAAATTTAAGAATCTATACACATTATAAAAAAAATTCTAAGCTTCAGAAGGGGAGGGGCATAGGCTCGAAGACCCATACGTTGGAACTTTCGTCTTTGATGTATTTTTGTAATCAAGAAGAGAAAAGACATTGACTTATGGAAAAAATCTTCAAGTAGTCTATCATGAGAACAAAACGGCATTATAAAATTAATGAAACAATCTAATGTGACCAGATTAAAAGGGAGTTCGAGGTTGGCCTTGAATTTTACTTCCTCCCTGCGTAGAAGCCCAACTGTCAGTGTTAGTTTCAAAAGTTTGAAGCAGCTATTGGTGTCAATGAACCCCTCGAAGACCATCCATCTATATAATTGCCAATACTGGAAACTCCGGAAATGCCGGAATCATTAATCTTCAGCTGAAGAAAAGAATAAGAAATTGGGGCAGTAAAATGTTCCTTTAAAATAATAAAACTAAATTGAAAATCGCAAATGTTTTTTTTTCTAAGAATTTTTATTATTTCCAGTAATCTTGATAAGTATTTTATTTGTAGAAGTTATGACAAAAAAAACCTGTTTGAAATATGTGACGTTTTCTGTAAAGTGCAAATGAAACTTCAGCCATTAGGAGGTTTAAGAGGATTGTTACCACACTCCTGTTTATCTTAGTTCCTGTTCCAAAAATTGAAAATATGCAACTTCATCGAAATTTCAGCACTTGTTGAAACTTTTAAGAACGTTACACCTTTGTTTCTTTATACATAACCAGTTCATAAGGAGTAATCCAAAGCCCTCCACCATATTTTTTTGTATAATCTCCCCCTCTCACCTCCACATTTATTAACAGGCTTTTGGATATGCCCCTTTAGGGAGTCACACTTCTTTGATCACAATAAAATTTGGTACGATCCACCGATTAAGCCGTTTATTGCTGCGTGCATATTACCATTCCGTAATGTATGCTACGTAACAATTTATATAAAATGGTTTTGATTGGTCAGCTAAAAGTAATCAACCAATCAAAATCAAGCTTACTTTGTTACAGACAGTAAGCAAACCAATGGGAACGAGACAAATAACCAAGGCACGTACCGTACGCATGACTTTTTGTTTTTGTAGGGGCCCAGTAATTAAAGCAAATTTTATTTGGTAGTGTAATTAAAGACTGCCGAAAAACTAAGGACAGATGCGTTTTTTTAGGGGGAGAGGGGTTTAGGGCTGGCATTGAGACTCCTCACCCCTGAGTATGTTCCTGGGATAGCCAATAAGCACCCGGCATAAAACAAGGCCACCGACTAAGCACAGATTGGGGCAATCAGTCATAGATTAAGGCTAACAAGATAAATTTTGAATTGAACAAAACAAAAAAAGAGAGCATGGCGCATACAGTCTCTGTGGTACAATGGTACAATACAACCAATCTCTGTGGGGCCCCAAGCAAGAGCTTACGTAGCTTCTTGTCTAGGGAGGGGGGGGGGAGCTGAAGATATATTGGCAATTCACAGAACCTTACGTTGTCAGCGAGTTCTATCATACCTTATGAAATCTTTATGAATAAGTAATCACCAAAAATCATAAATTATCAAAAAGCTTCAGTATTAATCTTCTTAAATTAAAGCTAAAAATTTCCCGTATATTATGGACAATTGCATTTTGTTAGACTTTTATTCTATCATTCCAGTTGTTTATTTACAGCTTTTTCAACCATCTACCTTTTATCAACAAATTTTTGAGCCATCTACCTTTTTTCAACGGTCTGCCTTTTCAGCTATATCTAGTGTGAATTTAAGTTCCAGGAGGGGGGGGGGGGAAGTTGCCCCCCTCTGCCCTCCCCTCCGTACGCCTATGGCCCCAAGTGCATAATACAACTACACACCACACTTTTCATTTCAAGTTGTTGTATCACTTGCTGTGATAAGCTATGATCAAACTCTTCAGTCAAGGATAGAATTTTTCCAGAACAGATTGTTCTAAAACATGTTTGCTTATACAAGAACCACACGAGGTGGCATGTTAAAAAATCGGCCTAAATGAACGAAACTTTGGTACTCCCCCTCCAAGTCAGCTTTGTCAGTTTTGAAATATATACTGTCGGAAGTGGACAAATGGCCAATGTAAGTAAAGAGCGACGTCAAAACTTAAAAAAAAATTAGTTTATTAGTCTAACCAGCTTATACAACATCTATCTACAAAATTAGCTCAAGCAAATGAGCTCATGATATTTTACTATATTTATAAAATTCTGACTAAAAACTCAAAACCACTATATTTAGAAAACTAGCGCTTTACTAAAAACTCAAAACCAAGTTCTAACGTATGACGAGAATGCAGCTGTGAGTTAGAAGCTACTGCCTCTTCTACATGCCTCTTCTACATGCCTCTTAGTCTTTATTATGCCACTCCATGGCAAAGTACCATATGGCACCTTCTAGACTGAAAAGGCTGGGAAGAATAATAAGTACACCATTATAACACCGAAATCCTTAGCCGGAGGGTTACTATGCCCTCCTATATTCTCCCCTCCCACCCCCCTTAGTAAGCAAAAACTAAAAACATTTGTTTAGCAATTGTTTATAAAAAATTGCCGAATGAAAAAATTCATTTATTAATTGAAAATATGCAAATTCTCAAAGATACCAGTGACAAGATGCCCCTCGGACTCTTTAGTTATGTGGCAAAGTTACGAAGCTCAAAGTTACGAAGCTCAAAGTTACGGTATCTCGTGGGAAAGTTTAAGATACGAAGTGAAACTTAAATTTAATATCATATTAAAAAAACTCATATTGAATTCTTTAGATTTATCATTTAGATTAAACTAAGACCTTTTAGCAAGGTTTATTATGTATAAAAAAGACCAAAAAATTCATTTAGAATTTTTTTTGGCTGTTTTTCTTAGAGTTTTAGTAAAAGTTCATTTAGAAAATTTTTTTCTATATCGAATTTTTTCTATACCGAATTTTTTCTATACCGAATTTTTTCTATACCGATTTTTTTTTATACCGAATTTTTTTTATACCGAATTTTTTCTATACCGAATTTTTCTATTCGATTTTCTTATACCGAAGTAAGTATCGAAGTTGAAACTTAAAACGAACAAAAACTGTTGCATCGCAGATTACTTAAGATATATTCTACATAAGATATACATAAGACATATCCACATAAGATTCCCTTATAGATTCCGTCTATAATTCCCTTCACAAGCAAAGCTCGGTCTCCTAGTGGAGTATGATAAAATGCGATCTGTGTTGCACCGCTTGAACGTTTTCTCAGGAAAGCATTCTTCATATTTGTTTCTTAATTTATCTTGTAAAAATTTAGCCTTTTCATCGGAGGACTCTAAAATTGGTACCTCCTCATAAAATCCTCATGGCTTCGAACTCATAAAAGAGATCTCTTTGAACTCGTAAAAGAGGTAAAAAAAGAGGTTTCTAAAACTGGCTAAAAAGTAGCATTCGCTTTTGACACGGGAAAAATAAGATTACATACAAATTACACAAGCAGATTACATAAGATATATCTACCTAAACTGACTAGTGACTGCAGTTTATATCCATAAGATCCCAAAAAAATAAACATTTACTGAAAACTAAACTTGCTTGAGTTTTTAACGAATTACAATTCTATGCTAAAAGTTGTCGGTATCATGGTCGGTATAATTCAATTTCAATTCAATTTTAATCAGTTTATTTGAAAGAAACACAGAGGAAATTACACTACTTTACACCCCCATAAAGGCTCTTTGCCTGTGAGAACAGGACTGATCATAAAATTAAATAATAGCATTGAGATCAGACAGAAGGACAAGAAGAAAAAAGAAAAAAACTAATTACGGAATTTTCTACCCCTAGTAGAATATGTTTTTTGGGGAGGCGGTTGTTGGTTGGTTTCCATTTTCCGCAAAGCACTAGTTCTTAGAATTCAACAGATCCTGGAAAATATTGCCAATCCGTTCAAAAGAAATAGTTTTGTAGATGTATATTGCGTAATCTGCGAAACAAATAATTTTGTTTGTTTCAAGTTCCAACTTCCTTCTTTAGTTTGTAAGAAAAACTTCGTTTAAAAAAATGTTACACCTTAGGACACCGAGATAAAAATGTCAAACATCAGAGTAGTAACCATGTATACAGTTTCAAAGGATATTTCACGGGTGATATACTCCTTATACACCATATACAGTGCAATATCACGGATGGTTGCGTAATTTGTCTTATCTCTAGCATGTACAAGAATATGCGGCGTAGCTACACGTACACATTGCAAAAAAGTGTGCAAACCTATAAAGTGGCCAAACACGTTTTGAGAGTATAGTCAAGGTTGTATAAGACAATCAGACTGGTTTTTTACTATTGATATCAATTGCACAAGGAATTTCACAAGAATATGCAGCGTAGCTTCACGTGCACATTTTAAAAAACCTGGCAAACCTATAAAGTGGTCCAAAACGTTTTGAGAGTATAATTGATTTTTTTGTTTTTTTAAATCGAAAACTAGAGACTGTCAATTTGCGTATTTAGGAATTATTTTGTAGGAAAAGCTGTCTATCACCCATGCGTTATCCACTGTTCCATTTCTTTGAAGTATGTGCTATCAAGAGCGGTTTCTGATTTTTTGGACAATTGCCTTTAGCCAAGAATAGTTTGATATGAATGTGTCGGTAGATAGCATTTGCAAATTGGATCCTATGAAGGTGGAGAAAAAAAAAGAGTTTAGCATTTGCGAATTGGACTATACGAACGATATTAATTGAATAATAGGGAAAAAATAGAGCTAGGTAACATTCGCGAATTGGATCGTATGAGGGTGGAGAAAAAAGGGTATAGCATGTGCGAATTGATGATTATCAGTTAAGGTAACCCCTCGGGGTTGTTAACTCATACCCTATTTATTATAAATTTGGAACAATATCAATCTACGGGAATGGTTAACGATGATAAAATGGTCTTATGACTTGACCTAGCTTTACTTCTTCGATGTGTACTGTATAATACACAATACAACGAAACAATAGTAAAAAAAAGAGAAAAACGAGGATTATACAAGCCAGTGAAATATACGGACTAAAATGCAACTCTATTTAAACTCTATTTAAAATAGAGTTTAACGTTATACTATACTAAAAAGTTGATACTAAGAGAGATGTAGATGGCAAGAAAAGAATTTTAATAACGGATAGCTTTACTTTTTCGATGTGTTCTGTATAATACACAAGTGGTGGGGTGATGGGAGCGGGATGTCTTAGAGAGCTTATAGTGCTGTACTGTGGGCCAAGTTGCTAGCGAAAAACCCGTGTGGATGACTTGAAATAAAATTTTTTTAACAAAAAATCTCTGAAAAAATATTTTTTGGGGGATGGGTTGATGGCAGAAGGATCTCTTAGAGTAGTTATAGTGTGATAGTGGGGAGCGAGTTGCTAGCGAAAAACCCGTGTGGATGACTTGAAATAAAATTTTTTAAACAAGAAATCTCTGAAAAGTGTTCTTGGGGGAGATGGCTTGATGGTAGAAGGATTAAAAAATATTTTTGGGGGGATGGGTTGATCTTAGAGTAGTTATAGTGTGATAGTGGGGGGCAAGTTGCTAGCGAAAAGCCCGTGTGGATGACATGAAATAAAAAATTCTAACAAGAACTCTCTGAAAAAATATTTTTGGGGGGATGGGTTGATGGCAGAAGGATCTCTTAGAGTACTTATAGTGTGATAGTGGAGGGGAGAGTTGCTAACGAAAAACCCGTGTGGATGACTTGAAATAAAAATTTTAACAAGAACTCTCTGAAAAAATATTTTTGGGGGGATGGGTTGATGGCAAAAGGTCCCCTTGAGGTACTTTTGGGGGATAGTGGGGGGCGAGTTGCTAGCGAAAAACCCGTGATGATGACTTGAAATAAAATTTTTTAACATGAAATCTCTGAAAAAATATTTTTGGGGGGATGGGTTGATGGCAGAAGGATC